>OU015496.1:92315740-92418240 GCA_907164885.2 Dolomedes plantarius
TTTAAATTGTCGTATATGGTTTGACATTAAAATGGTAATTTAAAATTGTAGTTTTTGGTCAACTAATATAACGGTGATTACAAATTGTCATATTTGTGCCACAACTATAACGGAAAATTTGAATAAATTGCGTTTGGTTTGCTAAAATAATAGTTTTAAATTGTCGTATATGGTTTGACAGTAAAATGGTAATTTAAAATTGTAGTTTTTGGTCAACTAATATAACGGTGATTACAAATTGTCATATTTGGGCCGCAACTATAACGGTAGATTTGAATAATTGCGTTTGGTTTGGTAAAATAATCATTTTAAATTGCCAAATTTGTTTCGCTAATACAAATGTAATTGTAAACAATCATATGGTATATAATGGCGATTTCAAATTATTGTATTTAGTCTGCGACTAAAAAGGTAATTATAAATTGATATTTTATTAGTTATTATTTCAAACCCTTTAGTTAGAAGCGGATGAATAATCGTTTGTTTGATTCGCTAAGGGTAATTTTTAAATGTCGTACTTCGTTTGCCATAATAATGGCAATTTAAAATTGTACTTTCGGTCAAATAATACATTGCTGATTACAATAAATATTATGGTAATCTGTAATAGATGCATTTGGTTTGCTAATATAATGATAATTTTAATTTGTCAAATTTGTTTCGCTAATGCAGTGGTAATTCTAAATAACCGTATTTGGTCAGATAATATGCTGGTAGTTTTGAATTGTCTTATTTGATGCGACAATAGTTTCATAACTTTAAATAGGTGTATTTGGTCCGGTAATATAACAATAATTTTAAATTGTCGCATTTCGTTCGCTACTATAGTGATAATTTAAAATTGTTGTACTTGGTCCTCTAATGTAACGGTAATTTTAAATTGATTAATAGAATTCAGTACACAGGTTGTGAGGAATGGAATTCAGAAAATGGAAATCACAAACACATCTGGCCTCGAGATTAACAGAACCCAGTTCAAATCGCAGTCACGGCAGAAATGCGTTATAGATGCGAAGGTAGGTCAGAGAGCAAAAGACAAACAACCACAGTGGGAAAAAAATTCTCATAGAGAGAAGGTGATAAATCATTTTTAAAAAACTCTACAGGCAAATAGCCCATCTTGCTGTCCGCTAAAGGAAAGGAGAGTATGTGAGAAGGAAATTGCAAAAAATGATAGTTCTTCACACTCTTTGCTGGTATAATCCATTAGTTTCATACCATCTTCGAGGTAAGTTGACTCGAGTTCAAACTAATAGGGGCGAGGACCGTCTGATAAGAATGCAATTGACCGCTATACACTGTAAAAACAAAATGCTACTTCGGGTTAAAAAAGAGATACTTGTTTTGGGGTGCAATATTTCTGGATGGCAGGTTTACCTGTTTCGTGTATCCCACTTTTGTATCTTATATAGATCTTCATATCCATTTAGTTATATTTCCATTTTCGCAATATGCCCAAAACACCATTTCGTTTTTAAAGTGCATAGAGTACGGAAAAGTTCGTGGTGAGAAAACAACTAATAATTCCTAATAAAAAATTATGAATATCAAGAAAGTGGTAAAAAACATGTACAGCTCAAGATCCTACTTGAGCTGTACATGTTTGTACAGCTCAAGCTTGACAATCAGATCAAGATCAGCTTGACACATCAGCTTGACAATAAGATCCTGCTTGATTGACCTACAAAATAAGGGTTAAGTGTTAGGTATGGAATTAAGTACCTTATATCGCTAGGGATGTTTCAGTATGTAGAATGCCAACGCGAGGTTAGGATAGCCGGGTCAGAATCCAGGTAAAGGGTCATTGTAAAACTATAGATACAGTTTTTACTATTATTTAAATACATTTACACTAAAACAAAATAACTGCTAGTGTTCACTGTTTTCAATTAATTTGAGTAATAGTTTATCTTTTAATTTATATTTATAATTTTATTCAATCAAAAATTTGAATTCCTTTTTATTTCGCTATTTTAAGTACAATTTGGTATTAATATATGCGTGTTCAAAATAAGTCTAATTTTTTTAAAAATCATCCATTTTTATGATCTGCTTCAGTATCTTATATTTTATAAAAGACAAAGTACCTTATCCTAAAATTAGGTTATATCCACATCGTTTGTTGCAATCCAGTTAGTTGATTCCTTTTTAATGCTAAATATAAAAAAACATAGGTAAATAAATTTCATTAAAGAAGTACTGCATAAATTCACAAGTACACGTGTTATACCCCATTGTTAACTCATTATTCAAAGCCGTATTTTTACGAAGCAATCAATCCTCAAAGGATCTTCAATCTGAATAAAATGGAGAATTTCATTAATCTTGTTGCAATTATCCAACGAATAAGGAAAAAAAAATCTTAAATACAGTTTTAGGTTTAATGGTCTCAAACGAAAGAGAGAATCTAGCGAATTAATTTCTCATTTTTTTCCGATTTCTTAGAATGAGCCCATCTGAATAAAATATTTAGTTATACTCGAGGGAATAAAGATAAACGAGCATAATTGGCGATGTATTTAATTAACGATAAATGTTCTTCGGTATTCTGGCTTGTTGAGCATTTCGATGGAATTTATAGTGATTTAATTGGCTAATTGTTACACAAAAACTTAGAAAATGCTAATTGGAGTAACTCTTTGTATTCTAACGCGGTTCGTTTCATTCATTTGAACTCCGCGTATTTAATCAAAATTCTTTAACAATTTAACCGGTAAATTTGGGGAATTTTAGCGCTCACTAAGCGAAGGAAGTTCAGTATACTGCATACATTGCTGAAGACTAGAAATGTTAACAGCTGATTCCTATTTAATATTCATACGCTTCGTCTGATCAAGACTGTAAATCTATCACGGGAACAAACTCTATGATTATGGAAGTCAGACGCAGTGTAATAGAAATTCAGATAGACTATTTCGGTTTTATTTTAAAGAGTAGAATGCAAATAGAAGACGTGGCCATAAATTCAATGAAAGCACCATACATTATTTTAATGATGCCCTAGTATATAGGATTTAAACTATTCCACCTCTGAAATAATATTGATGAAAATATTTGTATGTTTAATTGTCATGTTTAACCACACTAAGGGCCTGTTCACATAGAATCCGTCAGCGCCAGAGTTACTCGTATTGAAGTATATTTAGCCAATTACAAACCTCCAAACGATTAGCCACGAAATTGTTAATGTCTGTGATTGGTTTAAAATATGTCAATGCGAGTAACGGTGACGCTGCCGGATTCTATGTGAACATGCTATATGGTAGCAAAAATATGTTGAATGCGTTTTAGATTGCTCAATAGGCTGGTTAGACAGAAATAGCTGTACTTGGGGATGACAGTTCTCATTGCTATTAATAATGTCATTTAAACTGAGTTCTTAATTATTATCATGAATTCGTAATAAAAGTACCACTGAAAACACCTATAGGATGTACAGAATTTAGGTTTTATGACTACTACTTCCTGTGGTGTAAAAAGTAGACAAGCTGATTAAATGCTGTTTCTAAGGGGCAGCCAGTCAAATGAATCCGTTTAAGATGAGAACATCCTCAACATCAAATCATGTTCAATGCATTTCAAGTGGCATAATAGGACAAATGGCTGGTCTGAAACTAAGAGTTGGCTATGTTTATGGAGGTCCATGATCAGTCCTTATTAGCCGTTACCAATCATTTAAATTAAATTATTACCCATTATTATAAACTGGTAATAACATTATCGCAAAAAAATGTTAGGCGAAAGAGAATCGATCCTTTATAGAGACTGCGTGTGATGTAGAAAGGACACCAATTGACTATCCCGCTGCTTCTAACGAAAATCTGATCATCGGAAAATCAATTCAATTCTATTCAAAAGAGAATATAATCAAAAGGAATGAAGGAGTAATAGGAATTAAGTGACAAATATTATGAGCATGTATGAAAAAAATCTTCTAACCTTAAGACTCTATGCGTGATTATTATAGCATGTTTTATGCTAAATATCTTACTTTGTTCTCAAAACGTATACTATAACGTGTAGATCTGCGTGATCAAATTTTATGATTATACTTTTGATGTACTCATATTTCTTGCCCTTGGAAACATTAAAAACTGTTGTTGTTGTTGTTGTTGTTTCTAATGCTCCCTGGACGGAGTATTCCAGACCAGGTCCATATAGGCTAAAGGGCTGAGCGGCTCCGGTTTATAATGACACCATAAGGGTCAGAATACGATTTAGCCAAGTGCCACCTTAATTTTGAACAAGTAGCCCAAGGGGCGACATCTGGGGGGTTTGCACCCTCTCCCACGATCTCTCTAAGCTCATAGAGGGACTTTCCGGTCTACGAAATTAACGTACCGATATCTGGCCTAGACATGGGAGTATTAATGGCGCTTGTCGGAATTTGAACAAAGCACCCTCAGTGCCGAAAGCCGACACGCTACCACTAGGCTATCTCGGGTCTACATTAAAAACTAAGTCCCCTGATATTGAGAGTTTTGAATGATGAATTATTTATTGTAAGAAAGAGAGAGACAGAGACAGAGAGAGAGAGAGAGAGAGAGAGAGAGAGAGAGAGAGAGAGAGTGATTTGGAAACTTCAACTGGAGATTTTTAAGGCTTTTGTTATTTTTATACGCACATTAAAATAATTTTAAGTTATGCTGTCCAGATATGTGTTTTCCCTTCTTTTTTGATTAATTTCTACATCCACTAACTCACAAAAGCAACGTTGATAATAACTATATATGTTATTTTCTTTAATTAATTGTCTTTTTCTTCGGAGGGCTATGTAATTATATATATATATATATATATATAAGGTAAAAAATAAAGAAATATTTTTCACTTTGTAATGTGTCTTTTATGACACTTTGAGCTAAAAGACGGAGGTTATCAACTGAAACAACAAGATGACAAAATAACTGAATTTGTCATTGTTATCTCAGTTTATTTAAAGAGTAATTTATGCACCAGTTTATTTTATTATTACAAAACTGATTGACAATAGAAATGTCAAAAATTTAGCTTTTTGCAGTTCTATTTTTATCCACTCATTTGTTTTGCTTTTATGTTTCTATTAATGGGAATGCATGAGTATCTGATGGTTTTTCAGCTGAACATGAAAATACCGCAGTATTTGTAAAGGTTAGCAGGGCTTTATTGTCGCGTGAAGAAAATGGAAGTTTTGTACAGGGACATCCTATTTAATAGGGTGTCCGGGAATATTAAGGGTTTGAAATCATGACAGTCAAAATTGGATTTAATACATATTCTAATTGTTTCTCTCTCCATAAAAATTTCAAAAACTGCCTCATTTCTTATTCGCGGTGTGAATTTCACACTTATGCATTTAAACTAGATTATATATATATATATATATATATATATATATATATATATATATGTATGTATATTTATAAAGTAATCTGAAGTATACACACAGTGAGACTTCTCTAGCTGGTCACCCCAGTAAACCACCATATTTTGTTCAGGACCGATTAAAGAGTCCACAGAGCGAATGTTAAATCGAGAACCTGTTATCGACAGCTACCCCTCAAAACGGCCACTTTTTTCGGAACCATTACTAGTCACCATAGAGAAGTTTCCCTGTATATATACATATATACACTGCTGGCCATTAAAATTGCAACACCAGGAAGGAAGGAAAGCAAATAACAAAACTTTACTTACTGTACGTATACAGCATAGTAGGAAGAAAACGTGATGGAATTTGTAGGCAATTTGGGGAGTGTACAGTGTCCGAAATTAGTACACACAGCTGCCGCCTCTGGCAGCTAAAACGGCTCTAACCCGGTTAGGCATCGAGTCGGACTGGGCTTGTATGACAGATACGGGCAAGTCATTCCATTCTCCTTCAAGTCTATACCACACTTTTCAGGGGGGTCATACTGAACGCCATGCCGGATCTCAACGGCCTGAAGCCACTAACGCCCGAGAGGACAGACATGTTGTCAGGTCGGCCTTGCAGGATCGTACAGCCACATCACGGACCTTGAGTCACGAAATGGGCTTGTTTGCAGCGCGAGAAGTATCCGCACGGACAGTGCGACGACGTCTGGAAGCAGCACGGACTGCCTGCGCGGAGACCATTATTGCGGCCTTCCTTGACACTGCAGCATAGAGACACTTGTCGGCGGTGGGGCGCAAGCATTGTCTCACTTCAGAAACATTTTGAAACGTGGCTAGAAACAAGTTTCATCTGATAGGTTTGTAGTGAAAATCCCTAAATCCGAGTCTACAACAGGGATAAGGGGTGTTAAGAGACATAAAAGAGAAAGAATCCCTGTGCAAGGACCTGGTGGTTTGTTGGAAGGAGACTCCCCTTCCAAGCAATAACACCTCTCTCCTTCTACTTCGCCAATATCTCATGAGGCCATCAACTTCTTTCAGATCAAGTTGATTGAAGATAAAATTTATTTTGTTTTATTTTATCTAATTATTGTTTTAAATTATGTCTGTCTAGTTTAAAGATTTTGTATAAAAACAACAACCCCATCAATATAATAATTACAAGATAAAAAGAACTTTTTATACACCATGTTTTTAAATTTCCTGTTCAATCATATAAACTTGATAATTCTATGTATTAATAAATACTTTTTAAATTATTTTTGATGAATTATACCATCAACTTGAAAGGAAATGAAGTTAATTGGAAGTTAACTTGCGTTTAACTTTTCGTTCTTGTCCCGCCCGATAGATGGATGCACAGGTCTACAAAACAAAATTAACTGAAAATGAATTCAAATCTGCTTAAAGATGGCTAAAAGTATTAAAATAAAGTATTGTCATCGTGTTCTGAGCTATTCTAAAAGTTTCAAATGTCTAGCTAGTCGGGAAGTTAGTTAAAGGCCGATTGCAAGATTTGTACTGGGCAAACACACACGCAAACAAGAAAGCGAGTTAATAAAAACATGGTAAAAATTGCCCAGCAAAATGGGAATTTTCTGATTTTCAGGAACGAATAAATTAAGTTTACATTAATCCTTGTAGTAAAAATTCGTTCGGTAGTCGTCGTTTTCGGTACTTCTCATGTCTTCTGGACGTGTACCGAGGTACCACTGTCTTATAAAGAAAGGTTTTAATGTGCGAAACATCGTGCGTATAATATTATAATAGATGGTTCAGTCAAATACTTCTCATGTCCCTAAATTAGAATGCATGACCAACACTAAACTTGTAAGGTATACACAAGATTCGATTCCCAAGAATCGAACTTTTGAGTGAAGGAATTAAAGAAGCTGCTTCAGATATGCTAATTTTGGCATACGCGCTTAGTATAAATACCATGCAGCGTCATTAAGAAAAAGGGGAGGTTGTTAAGGTTGAAAAGGTGTTATCCTGCGCTAGTGCTTAGCGGGCCAGAAGTTTACATGGCAGTACTGCTGGTTTGACTTACTGTTCGTGAGTATAAAAATATATTGTTCTTGAAAGCTGTGTTTATACATTCCGTACAAGTAGTACGCATGCTTATTGCTGTAAAAGCCAAGTATATGTGCAACGAATTCAATAAACATTCTTTGTATAAAATACAAATAGAGTGCCCCCAGATTAGATTCTCTATACTGGCGCCCGAAAATATATATACCCTGGTAGTTAGCGTTACATTTGTAACGAACAACATAATTGAAATTAAAAACTGTGTACTGTGTACTTATATTGATAAAATTGTTGCAAGTACTTATATACTATTTAAAAAATGAGTGTTGTAGAACAAAATCCTGCTGGAAATTTTCCTCGGGTAATTATGGTTCAGCATTTTGCGCCATTCGAAGCCACCTTCAATGGCGGCCCCTCAAGCCAATTCCTAAAGAAAATTGAGCATTACTTTCAGCAACAATGCACCCCAGAGGGGGATAAACTTAAAATTGCTCTAGCCGCTTTAAGAGGTAGTGCATTTCAGTGGTACACATGCATGCAAAGCAGTAATCTGATTTTTGACTATTCGTCATTCAAGCAACAGTTTCTTAGCGTTTTTCCAAAGACCTTTAATCAAAGTGAAATTGAAGCGAAAATTTATTCGCTAAGGCAACGTGAAGGTCAGTCTGCGTTAGATTTTGCTACGGAAAAGATTTCCAAGTGTGAGGAATATTTAGAAGGGGTGACGGAAGCGGTAATCTTAAAAATAGTTATCCAACGTTTGAAGCCAAGTGTTCAAGATTTTTTAGATAATCAAACAATTACAAGCAAGGTTACCCTCCTTCAAGCTTTAGCTAAACATGACAATAGGCATTTCTTCGCTACCCCGTACCGTCATTCAGGTACGAGAAGTTTTATACAGCCGCGCCAAAATTTTTCGCGAGTTTCAAACCAGCAGCGTAAGCAGTACCGCAGGCAAAATAATAGAAGCGCACGGCGTTATAATGAAATTAGTTCACTTAAAGTAAATAATATGCAAGCACCTTACTTGCACTGGCAAGTTGATTCACATGATATGGTTCAACCTGTTGAAACTGTGTGGTCAAATGTATAATTTTGTCCGAGCAGTAATCATTATTTTGAGAATAGAGAAAGTCAGGGTATTTTTGTGGCTTATAAAGAAAGTGAGTCTAGCTGGAATGATGAGGTAATTCCAGTACAAATTTCTGAAAATAGTGCCGATAATAATGCTAGTGGTTTAGAAAATAAATCATCTGACACTTCTATTAATGCTATACCTGATATTATTAATGCTATACCTGATATTATTGATGCTATACCTGATATTTTAGAGGATATTCACACATGTGTTAATGAAGGAAATTTAGTAGATGACGAAGTATGCGTTACGAAAGTTAGTGGATACTTATTAGTTGACGACAATAAAAATTCTTTAAACGATAGAAGGAACTCGCTAGGTAATGATGATATTATTTCAAGTTTCCATCCGAATGAGGATGCTGTAGGCCAGGTTGATAATATGGTTTTAAATAAAGTACATGAAAACCATACTGAGAGTCAGGATGAAAAGTTGACACAGAGTTATAATGTAAGTAGTTTAGCTGATGCTTCGGAAGTTATAGACGTCGTTTGCATTAAAACGCACCAGTACGAAAAGCTTAATCTTCCTAAAACTGAAGCAGTGTTAAAGAATTTAAATGATACCGATTCTGATGTCGCAAGTTTGAAAGAGACTTTTTCGTCAAAAGAGGATAAAACTAAAGTTAAGGGGGATAAAAAACGTGAAAAAGCGCCTTCAGGTTCCAGCATTAAAACTGCTAATACTGTAGTAATTAAGGCTGTAAACAAGAAGTCGTATAAGCACAAATACGAAAAGCAGAGTCAGGTTGTTGAAAAAATAGAATCTGCATTAAAATTTAATACCGATACAAGCAAAAGTACGAAGAAAGGTAAAGTGTGCACTACAAAAACTCCATCAAAGGAGGAATGCGTCGCTGATAAGGTACACAAGGTTATCAAAAGGAAGAATGACAATTTTAAAGTTCCTTTGCATAAGTACAGGAAACGGAAGATTTCTGCCGCCCAGCAAGGTTGGCCTCCTCCCAAGAGACCTCCTGTCCATCGTCAAGCCGGACCAGCGCCTCAGAACCTACGACCTGCTGCACGAAGGATGACCACACGGTCAACGAATACCTTTACTAGGACTGCGACCATCAAGAGAGGTCCCACGGATTGGACAGACTGGTGCAAGGAAGTTGCTGCATTCATGAGGAACAAGTCTTGTATCAACTTTCTTATTCTAACTCCCACCCTTTAATAAAACCGAACCAAATTGGTTTGAAATTCCCCAGTGTATATACTGTGTAAACATTTTGAGGGGAAGGGGTGAGCCACTGAAAAAAAAAATACGGCATACTGTTGTTTTATAAATTTTTGAAGGGGACATGTAGTGAAAAAAAATACATACTAACTACAGATAACAACTAACATACTAACTTCACAAATCATAACACATGTGCATTACTAATTGGGGGAGAGCAGATACAGTCAAGAAATGTCATGCTGTGCAATTGTGTTGACAATTTTAACTAAAATAAGTTTTTTAGGGCTCAGTTGGCCAGCCCAGTATCCGCAACTCTGCAAATCCACTGTGTGATGGTGTCACCTGGACCCTTCGGGGTTAGTTTTGTAAAATGGTAGTGGCGTTTTTCCTCCACACAACGTGTGGAAGGTTTTTTTGACTTTGCCACCCATTATGTCAAAAGTCAGACCAGCACGCGTTTTCAATTAGTTAACTGAAGCCGTTCAGACCTCAGTTACCTAATTTTTTTTTTCGAGGGAGGCCAGTGTAAGGTATACACAAGATTCGATTCCCAAGAATCGAACTTTTGAGTGAAGGAATTAAAGAAGCTGCTTCAGATATGCTAATTTTGGCATACGCGCTTAGTATAAATACCATGCAGCGTCATTAAGAAAAAGGGGAGGTTGTTAAGGTTGAAAAGGTGTTATCCTGCGCTAGTGCTTAGCGGGCCAGAAGTTTACATGGCAGTACTGCTGGTTTGACTTACTGTTCGTGAGTATAAAAATATATTGTTCTTGAAAGCTGTGTTTATACATTCCGTACAAGTAGTACGCATGCTTATTGCTGTAAAAGCCAAGTATATGTGCAACGAATTCAATAAACATTCTTTGTATAAAATACAAATAGAGTGCCCCCAGATTAGATTCTCTATAAACTACTAGATTAAATATGAGAAAATATAACATAAATAAAACGAAACTTGGACTTAAACGTCAAACGAAATATCGACTTAAAACGCCAAAAGTTTTCAGAAATGCTAACTTACTGTATATGTTTCACACCGTACACTTCAAATAAACTGAGTAATCCCGTTATTTAAATTCACAGAGGAACGACACTGCTTTAACACGCCAAGTTCTGAAACTTTTGAAATAGGATTTCCTTTTTCAGCCCGTCCTACACTATTTAATCTTCTTTGGTGCCATTTAAATTTCCGAGAGATCTCTTTCAAGTAATTAATTAAATTTCCCTGGGAATGATTACTAATTAATATTTATTATCTCATTTACCACCGGAATAGGGCAATTCAATTAAGCAAACCATTTTAAGCATCATTCATTTGTGAGCGACTCATCTCGAATTTTCAAGCGCGCAATGAATCAAGCTGACAACTGCACAATGTTGCCGCAGATGGAGCAATTCTAAATAGGGACGGTTACAGTGACGCCCAGGAGGATTATTAGGACAGCGGTTGAGTGCATGCTTCTCTAGCCTTTGTCCTTTCCCGGAATGGAGAGGAGATTGTGAGGCGTCTGTGTCGTCTTTATGACAAAGTTTGCGAAATAAATCGACCCAGAAATTAAATTTATCGCTTGCTCGTGAAACGCGTGAAGATATAAATGACTTTATAGACACTGTGCTTCAATGAAAACTACGAAGGAGAGAACTTAATGAAATAAATATGAGATGGGAGGCATTCACACCACAGGTAATAATTCCTCCTCTATTCAGACGAAAGTCCTTTGCATTAGAATTAGCGTCCTATTCTAAAATAAAATGGCTATCTACCGTAAATATCAGATCTTTGATTATAAAAGTATTATTTATCCAATGTTTCATTACACTCTATATATAATTAAAGAACTGGTCATTAATCCACTCCTCTGTAACTTTTAATGAACTTGCATTAAACATTTAATTTCGTGTTTCAAACTGCAAAAATTTAATATCGGAAGTGTTTGCAATTAAAGAAAAGAACCAATGCTATAATAATGCTATACAGTGAAACCTCTAACCAGCCACCCCTCAAAAGGGCCACTTCATTTTTTTTTTTGGGGGGGGGAGGGGGACCAACACTGGCCGCCTTAGAGAAGTTTTCCTGTATTTGTATAAATAATAGCAGATAACCCTTTTTTCCCAACTTTATAGCTTTATTTAAAACCAATACAGCAGCTAAATGTCGATATAGTTTAAAAAAGTACCGACTCAAAATGTGTTTTTTGAGAGTTAATTCACCTACGTTAGTTGTTAGTTGCTAGGCTGCAGCATGCATACGGTTATAAAAGTTGCAAATTTTGACAGGCGAGATATATATATATATATATATATACATATATGTCAAAATGTAAAACATTTCATAGTTACTTTTTAGCCCTTCCTATAATTCAGGTAATATAATCCAAGTTCAGGAATATAATCCAAGTGAATTCCCATTAGCAACAAGATCTTCAACTTTCTACCTAGCACATACCTTTTAATTAAAATTTATCAGTCATTCATACCATAATTGGAAATTATTTTCATTTTAATCAATTCAGGCAATCAGATACATCAGTTTTGCTGTCACTTGCACAGATGATAAAGATTTGCTTTCCCTATGACACATTTATCAAAATCGTAATCACTGTAAGGGATATTAAATTCGGGAATACTTTGAAATCCTTCATAAATTTGTTTCTCAATATTTATAGAGCTCCCCCTTTTATAAGGGTTATGATAATATCCATTAATTGCCCTATTTAGGAAGTCATTTTAGCAACAGTATTCAAAGATAATTTATTACGTAGTTTGGGACAATTATATAGAAATGCTTAGTTTATCAGCTTGAGTATGCAGTGATATTAATTGTACTCCTGCATAACTGAAATATTTGCTTTGAAACCAGGGACAAATTAAAGAGCTGTTATCATTATTAAAATTTAATTGATATTTATTGACACGAAATTTTGACTGTAATATAATTTGTTTTTCAAATTTTTTAACTAAGATCTAGTATTGTTACATCTAGAGCTATGTACATGGTTTATTTCCCTTTTTTGTTAACTTCAATTGTTTTTACACAAAGTCTGAAATAAACATTGTAAGTACTCATCATTGATGTTTTCTTTCAGTGACACAGGTTCCATTTATTAGCTGAAATCTTAGACTAGTTGAGCGTCTCTTATCCGAAAATTCGACATACTCCGTAATCAGAAGCAAACATGACGACATGACGTCACGTGTGCCTACATGACGTCGTGTGGAAAAACTTCCAACTAGACCTCACTCGTATAAATGTAGATCTAACTCTTAGTTAGCTCTACTTCGTCATTACCAGATGTTCGAAGCCAGATTATTGTGGATTACTTACAGGGCGTTAACGTAGGATTACGTTCCTCCACAACGGTCCTTCGGAAACCAAAAATTTCAGACGTTAAAACCGTCCATCCATCCGTCCTCGAGAGTTATAATTTCGGCAGCGTGCCAAACCCAGTCTGTATCGCTTCGACAAGCAGTAAACAGTTAAACAGACAAGTACCAAAATGCGTTAAAATTTTGGCATAAATATATATGCTATATACATACGTACACACACACACACACACACACACACACACACACACACACACATATATATATATATATATATATATATATAAATAAATAAATAAATATATATATATATATATATATATATATATATATATATATATATATATATATATATATATATATATATATATATATATATACTGCTCAAAACAATTAGGGGAGCATGTGGTTTTAACGCAGTTACGCAATTACTTACACCGATAAGTAACATAAAATAAATCCTCCATAATTTAAGCCTAGCAGGAAACAGAAGAATAAAACTTCATATTCAAATCAAAGTTCATGACATCAAAAACCAGAAAAAGAACATAAGGGCAGAAATCAGGATGTTGCAGAAACGTCTGTTTCACTGCCTTAACTGCGAAATTCGATTGCTCTGTTATTCTTTTTGAGAAAAGGTGACTTGAAAATGTTTCAACAACGTGATTTACCAGAATCCATGGCATGGCGTATTATAGGCAGACTTGAATCCGAGCGAACACAACGTAGTGTTGCGGACGCTGTTGGAGTCGCCAGAAGTGTCGTTGCAAGGCTGTGGAATCGATTCCAAGAAATAGGGAATGTTAGACGTCGACCAGGGCAAGGTCGGCCACGCGCCACTACCGCAACTAATGACTGGTATATACTGTTAACAGCTCGTCGAAACAGAACAGACAATGCTACTCAGATGCAAAGACAGTTGCTCTTGACAACAGGACGAAGGGTGTTCAGCCAAACAGTACGTAATAGGCTTCATCAGGGAGGTCTCTATGCACGTAGGCCAATGGTCTGCATTCCGTTGACCTCACGCCACCGTGCGGCCCGAAGAAGCTGGGCTGCTGAACATCGAGATTGGGAGCAACATGATTGGAGCCAAGTGCTGTTTACAGACGAGTTTCGATTCAGTCTGGAGTGTGACACCCGACGTGTTTTGGTATGGAGGGAAAGGGGCACTCGAAATAACCCCACATTCGTTCGTGAAAGGTCACAATACAGACGAGCTGGTTTCATGGTATGGGGTGGAATCAGCAGAGGTAGACGTGCGGACCTGCATATTATTTGGAATGGTACTTTAACGACCCGAAGGTATGCAGACGAGATACCGAGACCTCATGTCATACCTTACGCTGCAGCCATTGGAGATTCCTTTGTTTTCCAGCATGATAATACCAGACCGCATACAGCTCGTCTTGTGGAGAACATGCTTGAAGCTGAACCAATACAGCGTATGGAATAGCCAGCGTGCTCTCCTGACCTGAATCCAATCGAGCATATTTGGGACATGCGCGGACGACGCATTGCTGCGAGACCAAGGACTCCTTTTACTCTCCGAGACTTGGAGATTGCACTTCTTGAGGAGTTGAACAGTATTCCCCAAAGTCTTATCGATAACATCAACGAATCCATGGAAAACAGTTGTGCAGCAGTCTTATCTGTTCGAGGAGACCACACGCCATATTAAAAATCTTGCATTATTTCTAAACAATACTTTTTTATCGTTTACATGTAACCAAATTGTTGCCCTAAATCATCTTTTCATGTTTTTTCCACATTTTCAAAGAATTAAAGCTTAATTACAAATTTTTTACGTCTTTTTTTCTGTATTGCGCATTGATACGCGTGTACTATCCATTTTATGGCAATACGTGGCTGGCTCGCAGGGTTTTCTTAACTTCTTTGCTTGCTCCTCTAATTTTTTTGAGCAGTGATACATATATACATATATACATAACACATACATAGATGATATATGTATGATGTGTAGATACATATATACATAACATATACATACATACACACATACAAAAGAGGTAAGCAACTATAAGTAATCCTACGTTAATAACCCACGGTAGTTTCGTTAGAAGAGACTACCTGGATTTTTTTTTTGCTTATTCTCTGTATGTGGAACGAAAATATTGATGAAAACGTCTAAAAAGGTAGTAGATATCATTATGAGTCACTTTTTGTAACAGGAAATGTTAATCACTCTTATTAACATCAAGAGTTTATACATAGCATAAAAGTCAAGTTGCAGAAGAAAATTGAGGAGGTTGACAACGTAGATTCTATCGCAATTTTAAGCTATGCGAAATTTTCTTCTCGATATTTTTCTAATTAAAGATTAGCAAAGGCATTGTTTTGAATTCCCTTTTTTTTGTACACGAAGATAGACGTTTAAATAAACAACCTGTAGTTTCTAGAATTTTAAAACTTTCAGTAGTTTGTATTTTACAAGGCATTAAGTTGTTAACGTCTACCGTAATAAAACTGAAATGGTTTTTTCAAGAAAAATATTAAAATAATAGTATTGTAGAAAAACATTCAAAAGCCCGAGCAGTAGCAGGTTATGACGCTAATCATCACTCAACGTGGGCGGTACAGAGGTTTTCTTTCGAACGAGGAAATACGATCTTATTTTCTATTAAAAATATTTAAAAAGCATTTTGAAAGCTGTTCTTATTTGTTTAATACATTACCATGGCATTGAAGCTAGATGCAAATGCTCTGGGTTTTAAAAAAAATTTTCTCACGATTCACTTTTGGACAAATTTAATTTTTCAGCAATATAGTTTAAACTTTAAATAGTTCATAACTGGGTATTACTTGACAATTATTGTGTAATTAATCATCACTTGTTTCTCTACTTCTCACAACATTTCTACACTTTGATCTTTTACACATTTTAGTCGGTTCCCTGTATTAAAAAATATAAGATATAATTATTGACTTATATTAATCTATTAACTGGTGCGCTTTTCAATCGGAATAATAGACACTGAAATTACATTTATGCGATAGAGTCTGCATGGATGTTTATAGCCGTTCGGAATCGGCTTTAAACTGTAGCTCCCGATCTGTTTCTGTAGCAATAAAGAGGACCATATCGTTCTGAAGGAACCAACACTGGTCCAAAATTGGCTCTTAAACGTCAGTATACAGTGGTGCCTCGACTTACGAGTTTAATTCGTTCCATGACGGAGCTCGTAACACGAAATACTCGTATCTCGAATCAGTTTTCTCCATTGAAATGAATAGAAAAGCCATTAATTCGTTCCGGGCTCCCCCCAAACAGCGCAATTTTTTGTTACATGTTTCTAAATAAGAGAAAAGTGCTTATAAATGATGAACATTGTATAAAAACGCAATACAATAGAATGTACTGCAATAAACTTGTATTATTAAGTGTAATGTACAACATTTAACTTGCAGGTCAGACTTAAAGATGCTGATGTAAGAGGAGGAGAAAGGCTGAACTGAATAATTAAATCTTATTCTTTGATTTTTAACCAAAGTCATCCTATCCCCTAGACCCCATTAGGGGTTCCAGTGTGGGGGAGGGAATTGAAGCTATTTCTCTGTGAGAGAGGTTAGACGCTGTTAGGTTTCGGATGACGACTCAAGTGTGGGCAGAGCAAGCTGCCCGGGTGATAATTGTTGAGTGTTAATATCTCGGTTTAAGACTGGATAGTAGTCTTAGAATAATATTATGCAACTGTATAATAATTCTACATAAAGGTTGGAAATATTAAATGCTTCACGGGTTCTCCTTTGATGAGCACGTAACATGGCGTTCGCTGCGCAAACTAGCGGTGGGGTATCTGAAGCTTGCTCGTAACCCGAATTATAGCTCGTAACTCGAAGCAAAAAATCTTCCAAGAGAATGCTCGCATTTCGAAAAACTCGTAAGTCAAGACACTCGTAAGTCGAGGTACCACTGTATATGCTTTTCTAAGATTTCAATAACTTTCATTATTTTAAGCAAGGGCAATTCAAATAAAAATGAAACTTGCATAGTTTTTATTTTTCTAATAAGTCTTTTTTCCCCTCTGTTTTCAGGATATAAGAACATTCTATCAAAAAGTTTATTTTACAGAAAGCAAATTTAAATCTGAATATGAAGAGCTTTTTGACGAAAGTGTTTTCAATAAGCAAATAGCTACCTCTGGAGGGTCGAGGTCACACACTCTACCAGCCTTGCAAAGCACTCTGTAGACAGCAGGAAATTTTTCTGATAATTTTTTACTACAAACTTAAAATAAAAGAAAAGGAGAATGTCAGCAAAAATGTTTTGAAGAATTGAATTACTACGTGCAAAACATCTTACCAGGAGTAATGACTCACTTAACCCGAAAAGTGACAGTTGAAGAACCAGGAGAGAGACGAGCCAAATGTTGCTTGTATATGATACTTTAGAATTTTATCCTCATATTTCCTCTTCTGGACGATGCACGGGTAATCTACGAAAAGAGTAGTCCATGTACTAATAATTGAAAGTGAGGAGTAGATGCTAATACAGTCAAACCTTTTTTTGTGCTGCAGATAGGGACCGTACCCCCCCCCCCCCACCAAAAAAAAAAAAAAACCCGCACAGAAAAAAAATATTTAGAAACTTCATAAATAGTTGTAACAAATAATTTTTCCCACCATTTTAAAGAAATTTTTTTTATGCGGTGGAGAGGGACTGCATAAAAAATCTCATTTCGAAAATATGTCAAAGCTTTACGAAATAGCGAGAAAGTGCTCTCCAAACAAAATAAATAATTAAATTACTCATGGAAACATTAAAAAAAATTTAATTTCTCATATTAAACATGGAGAAATTTTCAGTATCTACATAATTCGATACTACTCGTCGTAGTCCAAAACGTGCATATTCGTCTGATGAACTGGTTCGTAATCGCTTTCGTCACCTGAAGATATTAGAATTGATTTACAAGGTGCGCCCATAAAGTAACCGGACGATTTTTTTATAAATAAGAAAAATATTTCTCACCTTCAAATAAATTTATCTCCTTCAAAATAATCGCCAAAGGAATGTATACAATTTTTCCAACTTTTCTCCAAGTCATCAAAACACTGTTTATAGGCGCTGGAACTAACCGTTCGCAAAATGCGCGTAACATTTAATTTAATATCCGAGACGTTTTCAAATCTCTGTCCTTTCATGGCCATCTTAAGCTTTGGAAAAAGGAAAAAATCAGCTGGCGATAAGTCGGGAGAATATGGTGGGTGATTTATCACTGTAATTCAATGCTTAGAAAGATATTGTTGTACAGAAATAGCTGTATGGGGCCTAGCATTATCGTGTAAAAGAAACCATTGCCCAGAATCAAACAGTTCCTTCATAACTCGCCTTATCCTGTTTCTTAATAGAAAAAGCACCTCCCTGTAAAAATACTGATTAATTGTTTGATTTTCAGGAACAAATTCGTGATGAATAAGTCCTTTGTAATAAAAAAATGCAATCAGCATCACCTTAGTCTTTGATTTTGATATCCATGCTTTTTTTTTTGTAAGGGAGAAGACGGTCCTTTCCACTGTGCACTTTGCCTTTTTGTTTCTGGGTCGTATTGTAGACACCAGGTCTCATCTCCTGCTATACTACACTTTAAGAAATTGTTGTCCTGTTGCGCAGTAGTCAGCAAATCTTCACAGCAAGCTTTTCTGTCTTCTTTTTGCTGTTCTGTCAAAATCCGAGGAACAAATCGAGCACAAACTTTTTTCATTTTCAGATTTTCAATTAAAATTAATCTACAGCTTACTTTGCTTATCTCAAGCATGTCTGAAAGTTGCTGAGTTGTTACTTATCGTCAGCTGGTTTTTCCTTTTTCTGAAGCTTAAGATGTCCATGATAGGACAGAGATTTGAAAACGTCTTGGATATTAAATTAAATGTTACGCGCATTTTGCGAACGGTTAGTTCCAACGTCTATAAACAGTGTTTCGATGACTTAAAGAAACGTTGGAAAAATTGTATAGACTCCTTTGGCTAATATTTCGAAAGAGATAAATTTATTTGAAGGTGAGTAATATTTTTCTTATTCATAAAAAAATTGTCCGGTTACTTTATGGGCGCATCTTGTATTTTTTGTTACCATGTAGTCGGTGATAAGCTTTTGTGACGATAGTCATTTGATCAGCTGCTTGTTAACGTCGCGATAGCCAGATATACACGATCGAAGCTCTTTTGGGAATTTCAAATAAATAATTTCAAATATATAATTTCAATTTTTTTCGATACATATTCATATATCGCATAAAAAATAATCGTACAAAAAATCCTATAAAAAAGACCGCACAAAAACAGGTTTGACAGTAATGAAGTAAAAAGTCTCACAAGAAAATTTCTCGCACGATACAAAACAGAAAAAGTCAGATTCTCGTTTCAGTGTATAAATAATTATCTAGATGATTTCGATGGACGAAAAAATGAGAAAAACCTCTGCAAAAAGTTTTTCGAAAACACGGGAAACAAGTATGACAAACACAAAAGGATTTTTTAAAGGAAAAATACATAAAAGTAGTAAAGAATTTAACAAATATGAAGGAAATATTAATTGAAATTATTCCCCGATGTCCTGCTAAAGTTGGGAATTTCTGTCCGGGAGGATTCATGAGTTTTGTCTCGAAAGGACAGTTGAATACGAAAACGTACAAAAGAAGAAAAAAGAGAAAAAAAGCAAAACTTTAAAACATTTTAGTTTTATTTCAAAAGTTAAAATGCTTGATAAACTTTTTAATTCGTAACAAAAACTAAACTTTGAATGCGTTTTGCGATCTGCCAGGGATGGTGAATTTTACCAACCTGGTGGTCGTAACCCATTAGTTGAAAATCCCTGGTGTTGATAGCTATTTTTTTACAGATATTTAAATAAATTCATGCTGCCATTTCTTGCGGTTTTCAAATCGAAACAATACTTTTCTTCCTTGATGATTAACTAAGTCATCTACAGAAGATTTGCCTTTGATAAAATCGACTCTTTCTGAAAAGTTGGAGTTTTTGCTATGGGCCTTAAAAATGGTAAACTTTCTCTTGTATTATGAGAACGGTTAATAGAGAAGAGAAATAATTAAGAAATACAACCATATGACTTAAAATAAAATGTGGATTGTGTTCTTGTATAGGATAAACAATATAGAGACATTTTGATCCTGTTTATATAAAAGAAACGTTCCAACAACATATAAAGAATATTTTTGACAGTTTTGTAACTTAATCACAAAGGCGATATAATCCAGAGACAAATTCAGTCATGATTTTTGATCTTAAATGAAAAATTCTGAAGATGTCCTGGAAAACCTAGTACCAGTTATTAAAACTGTATACCAGACTAGCTGAAAACCCGTACTTCTCTACGGAGTACATTCAAATTAAATACAACGGTCAATGTATGCAATTCATGCCAAATACATATATATATATATATATATATATATATATATATATATTATATGATAAGTACG
Organism: Dolomedes plantarius; assembly: GCA_907164885.2. Taxonomy (NCBI): domain Eukaryota; kingdom Metazoa; phylum Arthropoda; class Arachnida; order Araneae; family Dolomedidae; genus Dolomedes; species Dolomedes plantarius. The sequence goes on from OU015496.1 coordinate 92,336,243, forward strand.
ACGATCAATGTATACAATTGATGTAAAATATATATATATATATATTTATAAGAAAATCGTAAAGGATAATTTTATAGACAAAATAATGTAGAAGAAAATATTCAAATTAAATCTAATATAAAGAATACTAAAGAATATAGTGCAGTTAATATAGTACAGTTTGTAGAACATTTCTTTTAATGTATTTTAATATTTTTTTGGATAATGTCCAATCGTCTGCCGCATTCGCAAGGAAAAAATATTTTTTGTTTATTTAGTTGTTATGCCTGTGACGATAAATTTATTTAAAGTACCAGAAAAAGAAATCACGTGATCAGCATTTAATAAATTAAATTCTAAAAATTAATCTTTAAAAATTCACCAAAAATCAGAAAATGAAGGTAAAGATTCGAAAAAGATGTCATTTTAAAGGAATTTTTATTATCTTTCTCGTGATATAAATTTTATAAGCCTCAAAGTATTATTTTAAATGCAAACGTAAAAAAGTTAAAAAACAGCTTAAAAATTTAATTAAAAAAATATAAGAAGAGTTTTTGAAAAATCTTTCTTAATGCACCTCTACACTATAAGAAGAATCGCCATGCAAAATTTCAGCCCTTTAGGTCCAGCGGTTTGGTCTGTGCGTTGTATCTCAGTCAGTGAATGAGTCAGTTACGGAACTGTTTATATATATAGATAACTAAAGATATAATCCGAACCTTTGTTTAGCATATAAATTGCATCACCTTCCATTCTGAGACAAACAGCGATTTCGAAAATTCCCATGTTTCTAAAACTTAATTGGTGCAGAAAATTTCAAAGAAGAAAAATTTAATTTTCTCTCTTTAGCCAATAAATGTAAACAAAAGATAAATTTAACATTAAAAGATTTTTTATTGCTACGAATAAACAACGGGAAGGGATTAAAATGCATTTATTTTACCTGATAACAATGCCAGCGGATTAGGGAGTTGAATGAAAGTTACTATTTTCAGTTTTTAATCAAATGAGTAAAACTGCATTTTAACTTTGTTCTGTTTCATTTTTTATTTTGTTTGAAACATGCAGGAGGTAGATAATGAACTCAGCCGAGTGTCTTATGAACCAGTGTTCAGGGAATTAGTTTGAACACTACAAATTATCGCGAATAGGTAATACTCCCCAGCGAATTTTTCTGCACTGCCTCAAGCGAAGTTAACCAGCCTGTTGTGCACTGCGAGTACGTTGAATAAATCAGAAGTGGAAAGATATGCATTTGCAACGTACTCAGCAGTCGTGAACGTACGCAGAAGATGCTTTGTTATGTTCTCCTCATAGCCCATAAATACGCTGGAGAGAAAATGATTTCAAAAGCGAAATTCCTCTAAATGTTTACTGATGACTGACAAATCATCCAGCCTACAGTGGAAAGAACTATCGTCTACTCCGAGCTGCAGTAAATAATTTAGAGTTTTGAAGGTGGAAAAATGCTTTTAACACGCCCTCGTGGAAAAGGCATCACTTAGGTAAACCAATTGTGATAAACTAATACCACCTAAATATCATACAAAATGTAAGTTGAATTTTTCAACAGCATTCATATATTTTTGGTTTATAGATAGTTTTCTGCCGTAACCCTCATCTATGTATTTAAGTTTCTAAACCGATTCTTTGGGCTGTCCGTGGGAGAAAACTACTGCATCAGTTTACTTCATATTGGTCTGAAAAGAAAGATTTTAATCTATAGATGTGTTAAATTTGGATTTTGTAATCGCTATTTCTATTAATAAGAGATAATTTACAATTTAAAAATTGCTTTCTTCGCATGATCATTGACATGTTTAAAGCTGGTTTTAGATACTTACTAAACACGAGGCCGCATAAACAAATTAATCTGTTTCTTCCGAGGAATCTCTCTATTTGACAATGATGTGTGGAGTATAATTTGTGTATTATTACATTTATTTACTATCCAGCCGTCATGTTTTGATGGGTACCAAATAGTTAGTTATTAATTCACGTTATATCTCTCTCTGGTAAGTGGCCACACTCTACTATTTTAGATTATGACAACTTTTTAATAGCTGCCAATTTTAAATGAAAGGCCGTTGTACATAATTAATCAATTTTTCACTACAATCCAGCTGTTCTCAGATCTTATTGTTTTAGTCTATTAGCAATAAATCGACGGGAGCTATTGCAAAGAGTTAGACATTCCAGAACATGTAAGTATGCTGTGCTTGTTTCAGGAGAAGGCATTCCATATAACTTAACTCTTCACCATTTCAGTATGGTCCAGTCTACTCAAAATGCTTGTCAAAGAAGAAAACGTCCTCTAATACATGTTAGGATTAAGAACAGATAAATTCTCTAATTCAGATATTTTCCCTAATACATCTGATCAGACAGCATACCGTTTATTTATAGTGGTTTTTTGCATGAAAATCGTAAATAAAGATAAACGTCCGTGATATTTTTAAAACTTAGCCTAATTCAATAGGGAAAAAAGTTTCTAGGACATTAGTTAAAACAAAACGGGAAGTTACATAACCGGGCTGCGATGTTAGCCTTAGATTCTTGCTTGTTATTAATAACAAGAGTTGAAAGCTATAGATATCCCTTTAGTGATAGTATTTTTAAAAATGCAGTATAAAAGTAAGCCTAAAAAACGATTATTTTTTTTCAGTTCCGATAACATATTCATAGGGTTATTGGTAGAAAAACCCTAGATTTAAAGTATCAGGAGTATTTTTCCAATGTCGCCTGGAGGCATTTACTTTCCTTGTGTAAGTTAAATTTAAAAGGAGTGTCAGATCAATAACACAACCTTTACGGGTTGAACACAGACAGATGTGCTCTTAATGGCTCTGATGTCATCGCTGACGCGCACAAAATTACAAACATAAGTTTGTGATATCCTGCTGGAAATGAGTGACTGCAATCAGATTTCCATAAAATTGCATCGAGAATGCCACTGACGAATTTTATCTGAACACGGTCATTTATTTTGGGTTATTTTAATCTAATAGTTCTATTATAGTCAAAAGAGATATTTTTAAACTATTCTTAGCCTTTCGGCTTTGGATAATTAGCAATTCTGCATTTATGTTATGTATGTAGACTCTGTTAAGCATAACAATACAAACTTGGGATTGCAAGACCGGGTCGGGCACCCGGGGGAAATTATTAGAACCGAAAACCCGGTTCCAATGATTGTAAAACAGGCTTTCGAAAGCAGTAAATCTTAAATAATAAAAAAAAAATTAATGGGGATTAACAGTTTTAATAATGCCTCTCAATTTATCACTATCTTGATGGGATCCTTTGCCTTAATCGCATCTGCAATTTCAACAAACAGATTCTCCTTACCCATCTGAGAAGTCAATCCCCTTCTGCTATCAAAAGATATGCCACCGAGTGCCATTAGCTTCTATTGAATTATTTCATATAAAATTTTCAAAGGAAATTTTATTTATTTCAGTTATAAACAGCAAAATTATATCTATATATTTAAGTTGCTAAGCCGACTTTTTGGGCAGTCCGTGAGAGAAAGCTACTGCATCAATTTACTTCATTTTGGTCTTAAACGGAAGTTTGTAATCTGTAGATTTGGTCAAATTTGGGTTTTTGTAACCGCAATTTCTATTAATTAGCGATAATTTACAATTAAAAATTTATTTCTGCGCATGCTCAGTGCCATGTTTAAACCTGTCTTTAGAAACTCACTGTTTCTGCCCATGTTCAGTGACATGTTTTAATGATTAAACACGTTTATTCCGAGGAGTCTCCCTAGATCTCTCTCTGCCATTTTTATTTTTATGATAATTATGTTTGGGAAATATAAGATTAAAACTCATGGAAATTGTTTATTTCGCGCTGTTTAATTAGCGACAATTTACAATTTTAAAAAAATTGCTCTCTGCGCATGCTCAGTGAGATTTTTAAATCTGGCTTTAGATACTCACTAAGCACGAGGCCGCTTAAACACATTAATTTGTTTCTGAGCATTATTATGATTTTCAACATTTGGTAAAGATGTGTTGAGTATAATTTGTGTATCAGTACATTTATTTACTATCTAGCCGTCATGTTTTGAAGGGTATCAACTAGTTGTATTTTATATTACTTAAAATTATGCAGTCTAGTCTACGACGAATTTCTAATCTGGCAGCAAATTGAAATTAAAAACATAGAATTTTCACTGAGAAAGAAAAGCGAACCAGAATTCCGTTGCTTCGGATTTTAGAAGATTTACCCATACCTTAAATTAATTTAAATTAAAATAAATTAAAAAGAAATGTATTTTTTACTCAACAGACAATAAACTTAAATTTCTTAGATTATGAACAAATACAGTTTTTTCATTAATATTTCTATGGGACCCGGTATAAAGGGCTTAAGTCGAAAAAGTGATTTTTAGATATTTGTGAAGTACTGATAAAAAATATCTTTTGACTTGTATAAAATTGATACAAGACTACTTACAAAATTGATAGACTTAAAAGTCTATCAATTTTGTATACAAAAGTACATTTCTTTGTACAATAGACTCAAGTCGAAATTAATGCTCTGCGATTGGTATAAAAGCCAATAAATTGGTATATTTAAATCACTGTTTTTGACTTAAACCTTTTATACCAGGTACCATAGATTTAGAGGAAGCATTTTGTTCTTCACGTATTATTCAAACCCAGATAATACCCGAGTACTTGGTTCCGGAAAAACTCGAGAACCGAAACTCTGTTCTGAATATTTTATCCGGTTCTGCAATCTGTAATGCAAACGTTTCGTTAATCATTCACCTCACAACAGTTTCTATCCATTTACAGTTTATTTGAGCTACCTGTGACGTTGGCATTGTCTCACAGGAATAATTTAAAACTATAAATGGATTCTCTGATCTGTGGATAAATTTGTACTTCACTAACAAGTAAATCTCTTTGTCTGCTTAGTATATCTATGCCTGCTTAGTGTCTTATCTATTTTTGATATTCTCATTTGCCGTACTTTCCCTTCAATTCATATATTCGTTATTTAAAACTTACTTTTCCTATTTGCAGTCTCTGAACGAAAATCCCACTTTCCGCCTAACTCCATGAAACCAACAGAGACTCGAACCGAAAAAACATGAAAACTGAAAGTTCAAATATTAATTCAGTTGGAAACTTAATCTCTGTCATCTCTCTTTTCATTATTCATATCTTCTCCGATGCTTAGGATGCTAATTATTTTCCCTGAATAAGTCTATTTGTTCGTTTCCATAGCTATCGGATTTTTTTTTCACCCGAAGTTGGCTAGGATTTATTTTTAGAAGCTCCATGACTTACGATTAAGTTTCATGAGACGGACGACATCCCCGAAGAAAGTGAATTAATTGTATAACTAAAGTAGAATCCTACTTAATCCTACCAGACATAAAAGATTTAAGAGTTTAATTAACTGAAGTGACAGACAAATTAAAGTTTCATGATTTAGCATTTGGAAGTCGGTTGAAAATTAACTGTCAAGGCTCTCTAATTTATGTAGAATTTTCCTGTCAAACGTATTTAGAAATCTTAGGGGTTTAACATATCCTTGGATTCTCGATGCTTATTAATGCAAGACGAAGTATACAGTACAAAAACCGGAACGAAAATGCATATGTAAACCAGAGAAATACATTTAGGAAACAACTAGCCGGGCTTCGACCAGCTACGCTCAGGCCATCCGTCCACCAGACAGACGGCTTTGAATTGATTGAGTGAGAGGGAGAATTTTCATAAGAGGCACTATTAATTTGCAGTCTCCCCCCACCCCACAAAAAGAAAAATTTGTTATTCGTATTAACACCCACCACCACCTGGTATGATATGAGCATACCTGCATTAGAAAAAGATAAATTTTCATGTGCCAGTCTGGAATTGAATTCTAACTGAACAGCATTAACCTCTTAACCCTCGAGCAAAAAAAAATTTAAATATTTTTTATAATTATAGTTTATTAAAACAAATGGGCATTAAAAAGCTTATTTTTCAAGAAATTAATGAATTTAAATTTTTAATTTTGCAGGGGAGCACATCCATTTTATTGGATGTTGAGGTCATAAACACGATAAATAATGACAAACCCACAACAAAAAATTTAAACAAAAAAATTTATTTAGGTAAACTAAGAAACTTTAAAAAGTTAATACTAAGTTAATTATTGAATTTTAAACTAAACTTTAATTAAAAGGTAACTATTGAATTTTAAAAGTGTATTACTAATAGTTAATAGCAGTTAATTACTTATCAATTTACATTAAGATTCATAAAAAACTTTAAAATAATTTCTTTCGGCAGTAATACACAAAAACATTTTGCAAACTGTACCACTAAAAGCTGTAAAGTAAAAATGTAAAATTGTGGAACAATTGTTAACCCAAATCAATTTAAAAACTAAACACAATATAAATAACATATAAAATAAAGCATGTTAAATGTTATTCACATCTCCGAATTTAGGTAGCACCAGCCTTTCATCATTTGACCACTAAAAGCTGAAAAGTAAAAATTTCAATTTTGTTAACCAAAATCAACTTTAAACCTAAACACAGTATAAATAACATAGAATAAATAACAGTATAAATAACATAGTATAAATAAAAACTAAACAAAGTATCACTTGAATTGAATTTGAGTAAAATGCAAATAATTCAACAACAAAAATTTAAAGTATATTAAAATATAGGTAGAAGGCCCTGACAAACAAAAAATTAATAGAAATCAGCAATTAAGGGCTCCACGCACCATAAATGCAAGATTCTGTAGAAAAAAAATTATAGGTTGAAGGCAATGACAAACTAAAAAATTAATAGAAATTTGCAATTAAGGGCTCCACGCACCATAAACGCAAGATTCTGTAGAAAAAAAAATTAAAGTATAGGTAGAAGGCACTGGCAAACGAAAAAATTAATAGAAATCTGCAATTAAGGGCTCAACGCACCATAAATGCAAGATTCTGTAGCAATAAACATATCCATAATTAATATCTCCGTAATTAGTATCTCCATAATTAATATCTCCATAATAAATGTCTCCATAAAAAATATCTCCATAAATGCAAGTATTCTTTAGCAACAAAATTAAAGTAATAAAGTATAGGTAGAAGGCACTGACAAACGAAAAAATTAATAGAAATCTGCAATTAAGGGCTCCACGCACAATAAATGCAAGATTCTGTAGAAAAAAATGAAAGTATAGGTAGAAGGCACTGACAAACGAAAAAATTAATAGAAATCTGAAATTTAGGACTCCACGCACCATAAATGCAAGATTCTGTAGAAATAAATATCTCCATAAATGAAATGCTTCTCTTATTTGGGTCTTTCAAAAGTCTAAGAGGGCCTCTGGATAAACAACATTAAATGTTCTCCCATTCGGAGTCAAGATGTATAAATTTTCTTTTTTGCCAACCCTGGAACAGCTTACATACAACTGACCATGGGAGAAACATGGATTTAGAAGATTAAGTCCTACAAATTGTAAATTTGAACCAAAAAATATTTAAAATCGTTGTAAGCAATGAAAAACATTATACACACTTTAAATTATTTAGCATGTAAGTTAAATTTCCAAATTCAAATCCAAAGCTAAAATTAGTTTAAAAGACTGCTACAAACCCAATGCTGAAATAAAAAAAGTTATTACAAAACATTATTTAGCATGTAAGTTAAATTTCTAAATTCAAATCAAAGGCTAAAATTAGTTTATTAAAGCAATACAAATAATAAAATATATATAAATATTAAAAATAGAACCAAAAAAATATTTAAAATCGTAGTAAGCAATGAAAAACATTATACACACTTTAAATTATTTAGCATGTACGTTAAATTTCCAAATTCAAATCAAAAGCTAAAATTAGTGTAAAAGTAAGAAATAAATAAAGTAAATGAAAGCTAAGAAATGGCAAACTTCAATTCACCAACTCAAGCCAGTTTGCAAATAGGCAGCATTAATCGAATACCCAAATCGAATCACTTGACACTCGAATCACAGTTCACTTAAATTAAATTTTTTTCACTTTTAATTGCCAAAAAAAATCAGTATATCTTCAAATGATCTATTTATGATTAAAAAATTTGAATTAAAAGTATAAAAAATTAACGGAAAAGAATGAAAAATTAGACACACGATGACACATTTCTTTTCAGTGATTCAGTTTTTAGTGTGAATCACGCTGTGTATGAATCACGCTTTGTTTACAACGTATGATTGTATGATCTCAAGATTAGAATCCAAATAACTCTAAAACTATTGAATTAACAGATTAAGTGTACGCAGAAAAAATTATCAGTTTTTAAAGTTTTTTCAAATATGTAACATTTATGTACTTTCATGAAAAAAAACCCATCGATTTCGACATTTTCAAATATGGCCGAATAAGAGCCGGTACATCCGGATGTGTGACCGAAAGAATACAACCTTGCTTCATTAATATAGATTATAATTGAATTCAATGCAGAGAGTATCGTGTATCATTTACCATAATTCGCAAAATTATTTACTGTTAGGGTCTCAAGAATTTTGGTACTTTGAGAAAAGCTGTAATGAATATAAAATTTGTATAATTTGGCCCCAAGGTATGTTACATGCTAGTGAAGTTATATAATCTCACTATCTGAATGCCCGTGGACGGGTATTTACGGGTATTTAGGATAATTACAATGGAAAAAATAATGAAATTGCTTTTTAGAGAATTAAATTTTTAATTAATTTGAATAAAATTCTTAAAAAACTTCCATCTCAATTAGTTTAGTGGTTAAATTTTATCTTTTACTGTATTTTAATATTTTTTGTCAATTTATTTCGTTGTTATGCATATGATGCAAAATTAATTTGAAGTATCGCAAAAAGAAAAGAAATCTCGTGATCAGCATTTAATAAATTGAATCTAAAAATTAATCTTTAAAAATTCACCAAAAATTAGAAAAGGGAGGTAAAGATTCGAAAAAGATTTCATTTTAAAGGAATTTTTATCATCTTTCGCGTGATATAAATTTTATAACCCTTAGATTATTATTTTAAATGCAAACTTAAAAAAAGTTACATAAAACAGCTTAAAAATTTAATGTTAAAAAATCTAAGAAGTGCACTAAGAGAGAATTTTTCAAAATTCTCTCTTAGTGCACGCCTACACTATAAAAAGAACCACCATGCAAAATTTCAGCCCTTTAGGTGTAGCGGTTTGGTCTGTGCATTATCTGTCAGTCAGTCAGTCACGGAACTGTTAGATTACTTCGAAAATCTGTATGCAATAATATCAAATAATAAGGATATTTCGGATCGAGTCAGCGGGTTTTGTACCCGAGGTATGCATGGTCATTTGTAACTGTTTGGAATCGGCTATAAGCAATAAGTCAGTTCAGACATCGCTTGACGGTATCGCTCCAAACATGCAATCGACTCACTTAAAAAGACAATTTTACGCAAATATCGATAAAGGCATCTTTCGCTTGTTCAGAGAAAACGACCCGGAATAAGTTCGTTAATGTTCATAGTTTTTCTGTCCGTCACAAACAGTTAGTACGCGAGAATAAAAATGATAACGAGTGTTATGTTGGAAGACAAATACTAAAATGTAATGAAAAATAAATATAAAAATGTCAGGTAGTCTCTTCTAACGAAATTACCGCGGGTTATTCACGTAGGATTACTTATCGTTGCATACCTCTTTTGTATGTATATAAGTATGCATGTGTTATGTTTGTTTGTATCTATATATATGTACGTATATATATATATATATATATATATATATATATATATATATATATATATATATATATATATATATATATATATATACATACAGGTGGTTATCAAAAAATGGAAACACTAGGAAACACCAGGAAAACCTTTATTAATACGGCGCAGGATCACCTTTGTCATTTAATACCACTTGATTCACCTTGGAATTGGATTACACAAGTCATGAATAGTGGTTAAGAATATATTATACCATTCTTCAGGGAAAAATCATAAAAGTTCCTGTAGAGATGCTATGGTGAATACCTATACCTGGCTCTATCAGCTTACACAGATCACAGTGGTTGCATGATCTGTGTAAGCTGATTATAGTCGGCGGGATTGTACATGGCAAGATAAAATATTTGACTTCTTTTTCATGCTTTTCAAACCAATACTTGATAGATTTAGCTGTATGTATAAGGTGATTATCATCCATGAGAACGCCATCTCCTGCAAGAAGCAATATTTGCACCATAGGATGGACTATTGAGCTAAAATTTCCACATAGTCCTTCCCATCCAATCTCCCTTTTAGGGTTACAATAGAGCCTGAAGAAAACCATGAGATGCCATCCCAAACCCTGATAGATCTACCTCCATGATTGACAGTTGAGATGGAGACATCCAGAATCTTACGCTTGTGTAGGTCTGTTCCAGACATACGCGCTTCCTGTTGCGAGGAACAATTTGAACAATGATTCATCGGACCAAATGCCGATTTTCGACATATTACTCGACTAGGATTTGCGCTCGTGGCACCATTGTGGACGATATTTTGTATTGGCATCTATTTGTAGCGAACTGAGGTTCGTAGTTTCAACCAGTCGATGAACTAAACACACCAGGTATACATCACTCGTTACTTAAACAAAACAAATGCAATTTATTGAGAAAATTGATGATGATGAGATATGTACACTGCACAGATGCAAGATGAACTTCGATAATCTTAAGAAATATCACATTTGATTTAATCGGCGTGGGGCGGAGTAAGAACAAAGAAGTCCGCTAGGCTAGCAGAACTGACTCTGCTTCAATGATGATGACACGACACTTCGTCCTGATGGGAAAAGGGGCTCCCCAACAATCTCAACGGTGGTGACCACTGCACGCACCCGGTAGCGATGAAAAATAGAAAATAAGGAGAAGGGACTCCTCACTGGAAATTTCGGTAGCAAAGGCTACTTCCACGAAGACTGGTCTCCGAACAAAATTAGCGGAGTATGTTTACTCCTTCAGGAACTTAATCGTCGCTGCAAACAGTCACAAGGGACTCTGTACCTCTAAGGGCGGCTACCCGGCTGCTTTCACACTGGATCCGCCACGGGTCAGGAACAAAAAGACGCAAGCCACGGCCAAGGGGTCCATTTTCTTTTATAGGAGAGCCTCCACCGGATATTGCATCACTCTCCGGAAAGTTCGAACGATCTAGAACAAGTGAGCAACGGAAATGGGTTTCCCGGGGCCATAATGAAATATTTTCGCCGGGTCTAAACGGCCGCCTTTTTAGTTTGTCCTCAAAGCCACTTCAAAGAGCCTCACTTCAAGGAGCATCACTTCAAAGAGCCTCACTTCAAGGAGCATCACTTCAAAGAGCCTCAAAGGGCCGCTTCGGTCAATGAGAAGGGGATACCGCACGAGTCCTTTTGTTCAGGCGCGCAGCGCCTCCAGGATGCTGCTTAACAACTGATAGTTCATGAATGAAAAGCACCTGGAGTCTCCTGTCATTCATAATTGATGTCAACCGGTTGTCAAACTCACCCGGCTTGTTACGACAGACTTAATCAAGAAAAATGACCGAGGCCTCCTAACGTTCTGTGGAACAAGTCTATCGGATGAACAAAGGAAAATGCCGTCAGCATTTTGCCATCTGAGTGGTCTGGTCTCTTTGATGACTCTCAGACCGAGATAGAAGAATTTCTTTTGTTAACGGAGAGGTTGAAATGCAATACTCTACATATTACAAATGGCTTGGGAATAGTTACTCTTCCGTAAATGATTTGTTTGTGAAGTTCCCTTCTACCTCTAATGGTGATATCGGAACATGGAGATGCAGATTCAGCTCTTCGGTCATTTTGGTTGCAGTTTGTTTTCTTTCTTCACGTCACAATCCGCTTCAATACTTCGTCCGTCTCTTTCACTCAGCTCTCCCTTTCGTCCACTTTTCTGTTTGGTAAAGGATGTTTTTCCGTGCACTCTGTATGCTATCATGACTTTCGATACCATAGCTCGAAAAACACCCATTAACTTGGGGGTTGAAGTAACAGATACTCCAATTTAAACAAGCTCCAACAATTTGCCCTTTTCGCAAGGTCTACAAGGTTTGACATTTTACGCTGTTCCCCCCAAAGCACCATGCCCTTTGCTTCATTATTGCTACCTGATAGTAGAATAATACATACAGTATATTATATAAAAAAATACCGGTGGCCAGACTTGTTTTTTAAGGAATATGAAGCACATTCTTAAACGCCACTAAAATTGATAGGTGTTTCTATTATTTTGATAACTACCTGTATATGTATGTCAAAATTTTTGTGCATTTTTGTACTTTTCTGTTTAACTTTTTACTGCTTGTCCAAGCGATACAGACTGGGTTTGGCACGCTGCCAAAAGTATAACTCGTGAGGTACAGACGGACGGTTTTAGAGTCTGATTTTGCTTTCCGGTGGACTGTCATGGAGGAACGTAATTCTACGTTAAAATAAAATAATGGATTCAACATAATAACAGATAAAAATTCAGTAATAAAAGTATGATTAAAGTTAATAGAAAATTAAAATAAAATAAATATTCTTCAGCATATTTTTTGTTTTATTTGTTTTATATTCGGAAGATACAAATAAAATAAAATCTTACAGTTGAATCCGCTATTTCAGAAACGACACTTGACACTTTTGGCGGTTTTATGCTTAAATTGGATCTTCTTACAGTTTTCCAAGACGAGTCGATAGGTGCAGAAAATCCTGGCAGAGGATGCAAAAATGTTTAATTCATAATATACGTTTTTTGAACATTTTTAATGCAAAAATTATTTTTAAGTGATATACATTTTTCTGTTTTTCTCGAAATTTGAAAAGGTCGCATGTGTCGTTTCTGAAATAATCGATTCAATTATTAGAACTAATGCCATGCATAGACAGATTTGCGAATACAATAATTGAAACTGTTTAGTTTTATATCTACGTATGACAGTTCTATTAATCAAAGATTCTATGGAAAACAAAGAGATTTTTCGGTATCAGGTTTAAACAGCATTATTACAAATTTTTTTCGTATGTCGGTAAAAGAATTTCTTGAAGACACCCTCCAAAGTTATTACTTTAAAAAAAAGTTAGATAAGTTCAAGATGTACTTTTTAAACACCATACACAACGACAGTTAATTTCTGTTTTACTCAAAGATGAAATAAAATCTTTGTAAACTTTATCTGATAGCAAGCAATTTCTTTTCGGGACTTTTTGACAGTCGTTAGGAAAAAATATAGTCATGGGGATCATTAAAAAAACAAGTTTTTTCTTGTGAGTTTCACAAAAATAAGTGGCGATTTTACAGGATTCAAATCTAATAATGCACTCTTTGTAAATTTTGTTTATATAAAGTATTCATTGCGCGTTATCATTCGATGTTTTATAATGTGCATGAGAAGTTGCTTCTTCTGCCATCACGCAAAATAGTGATAATTTTTCGGGTTCAAACTGAAATGCTTTCAAGTAAATCTATAACATAACCTTTGGTTCCGTGTTATTTCATAAATCTTATTTCCAAGTAAAATGAATAATAAGCTCTTTTGCAGTGAAAAAAAATTTCCTTTCGGTTTATGGATGATAACTTAATGATGATGACTATACTCAACTCTTAGAGTAAAAAACTCATGGTTGTATGCTAAATGCGAGTTCAGGGAATTGCTTTTATTCGTTTTTAAGGCAGAACTTTAACTAAATCCTGTTTTCACCGTTAAAGTTTTTTTTAAGTTTGAAGATCATACCTTCTTACGTTAGATCGCAGTTTTTGTGTAGTCCCTTGATGATAGCGTTTAAACGACGTCATTTGGTTTGTTTATAGACAAAAAATTATATCGAGAAAATCATGTGAAAAAGACGTGACAGCAATTATAGACATTTGTTATCTTCCCATAGAGACAATAACATCAGATGATAGCCTGAAGATACGAATGCACCTATTAGTTCCCGAAAGCTAGTTGTCTTTTATGCGTATATATATATATATATATATATATATATATATATATATATATATATATATATATATATATATATATACATACATATATATATATATATATATATATATATATATATATATATATATATATATATATATATATACATATATACATATATATATATATATATATATATATATATATATATATATATATATATATATATATATATATACATATATACATATATATATATATATATATATAATATATATATATATATATATATATTATATATATACATATACATATATATATACATATACATACATATATATATATATTCATACATATATATACATATACCGGGTGGGCAAAAAGTCCATAGAAACTTTAAAAATTCATAAAAACCGGAAAAATAACCAAAATAAAAAAAAAGGTGTGCAGGGTTAGCATTGCTAAGTCACGGGAATTTTTTACGACAGGAGAAAAAATAACTCAAAAAACAGCCTATAGATGGCACTGGTACGAGCGAATTCTGTGGAAATATGCAAATGAGATGGTTATAAGAAAGTGCGCTTCTAATCCACAACCAGTATTTCTGTCCAATCATGGTTCAACACTGCTTACATTCTGAAAGACTGCACTTGAGGGCGTGGCATAGGTAGTGCAGTTAGACCAAACTTCCTATGGTCCACAACCATTACACCGTTGTTCCGCGATCCGCCAAGAGGTTTCATGTATACATCCTGACCTGCTGCACTTTGCCGTTGCTGGATTTGTGACGAGCCTGCATTGCCTTATCCCTTGTGGCGGGGATCATGTGGAACACCTACTGCTGTAATAAACGATTTAGAAGCATTCTTTTCGTTATTTGCGGATCTTTTCTTTGACTTGTGTATGTCAGCGCCACCTGTCGGCTGTTTTTTGAGTTATTTTTTTCCTGTCTTGAAAAAAATCCCGTGACATAGCGATGCTAACCCTGCAAATCTTTTTATATTTTGGTTATTTTTCCGGTTTTTATGAATTTTTAAAGTTTCTACGGACTTTTTACCCACCCGGTATATACAGACATATATAAACACTTGTATATATATATACACATACATATGTACATACATATTATATCGTTTAGAAGATATTGCTCACTCCTTTCAACAACGTCATACCTCAAAAATCGACCATTTTTAGTTATGCCTGTTTTCAGAATGCCCTGAGAGAGTAGTATATCCCTGCAAGATCGTCATATCTCTCCGCTGAATATTTTGTCGCTAGAGAGCAGAATTAATATTTATTTTTAATACATTTTATTCTACTTTTGAACTTCAAAATCACTCTCCTGAAAAATCACGTTTTTCGAGATATGACGTTGGTGAAAGCAGTGACCGATATGTTCACTACCATATCAGATTCACTGGTCTCAAGAATATACGACATTCGAAAAAAAAATATGGTATTGATTTTGTTCTTTTTTTTAGTATATACTCTCTTTTAATACCTATTAGCATTGACATATATTGATAAATTGTTCCTTCAACTTATTTTTTAAAAAAATAAGTGAAGTACAAAAAAAGGGTTCTTTTTTTGTGCCCATCGGCTGAAAAACTTTTAAGACTTCATTAAACTGAAAAGCCTGTTACCCCTAGATAAACATTCAACATATTACGGCTGTCTGAAAGGAAAGAGAAGATTATGTTTACATTCCCTTTGAGAAGTCGAAAACCCTTGGGTTACTACGGATGCAAAGCTTGATTTAAAAAAAAAAGACTCGCTGCTGCTCTTGAAACATCAAACGAAAAATTGTCGAGGGTAATTCAATTTCAAGCATGAGGGGGAAAAAAAGAAAGTTTCCCTAAAATATCTTATGTTAAATGATATAAAAATATTGAAAGAGAGATATTTTAATATTTTTAGAGGAGGCATATTAAAAATAACAGTCAAAAGTGCTTCACAGTTTGACTTTGGGAGTATATTAAGAATTGCTGTTTAAATAAAATGAGAATAATAGCTAACCTAAAGCCAGCTTCACATTGTGCAAATATATTTGATACAATGATTTTAGTATAAATCCGTTTGACATTTTCCCTTTTAAACACTTAAAGCCACAATACAAAGTTGATACTTGCTAAACAGTAAAACCACGAAAAGGGGCAAACATTTGCTTCAGCTGATATGCTCATCAGTTCCTATCAGCGCTGAAAGAAAATATTAAAACTATTTTCGACGTTTTTCTTTTCCTCAGATGAAGGTTGATATGCATCTTTTAAACCAATTATTTGCTTTTTATCTGTGGTTTTTTCATATGAAACTGTTATGTTGTGGTTATAAATGCGATTATTTTTATTTTCTGACTGAAGTTAATTCAATTAAATCTTTTCTCGTTAAGGTTAGAACACTTTGTTATCAATTTGACTCTACTTTGATTTAAACTTTTAAAAACTCTTAAAAGGTTTTGCCCCGTAAGTTTAAAGCTTGATTCAAAGGTCATACGCAGGTAAAGATTTATTACTATTTCAGCTACCTTCTTTTGAAGAGTGTTAGCAGAATTTCATTCGAATCAAACTGTCTTTCGTTTCCACTACTGACATTTATGAATTTTATGTTAAGAATTTTTTGTTAATAATTAACAAAAAAACGTGTTGCGATAAAAACTAAGGGCACACAGAACATCTCGACAGTAAAAATGCAGCGATTTTAGTGAAATGTTTATGAGCCTGTATTTAATTGCAAAAAACAGATATATTCAAAATATTTATATACCAGTAAATACATACATTATATTTTATATTTAAAGTGAAATGGGAGAATTATGTTAAAAATTTAGTTTATTGTAGCAATTTAATTATTTTCAAAAACTTGTTAAATGTTTGATACTATTATTTGTCAGTTAGGTACACTTTTCTAAAGATCTATTAAGTTTATTCCTTTTAAATTTAGTATGGTAACATAAAATATATTAGTTGACAATAATACGAAGTGTTTTGCTTTCAGATTAGAAAAAAATAAATTAAAAATTTGTGAGTGGAAAACTTCAAAAAACATAAAAATTTTAATTACATATTTTTTGTTATTTTCAATTTCACTACAACCTCACTACACCTAGAAGCAAAATACTTCGTATTATTATTAACTAATACAATTTATGTTACCATATCAAATTTGGAAGAGACAAATTTAATAGATTTTTAGACAAGTGTATCTAACTAACATATAGTATCAAGCATTTAACAAGTTTTTGAAAATAATTAAATATCTACAATAAACTAAATTTTTTAACACAATTCTTCCATTTTAAGTTAAATGTAAAATATAATGTGTGTATTTACTGGTATATAAATATTTTGCATATTTCTTTATTCTGCATTACATGCTCATAACATTTCACATTAAATACATGCTCATAAACATTTCTCTAAAATCGCTCCATTTTGGTTGTCGAAATGTTCTGTGTGCCTTTAAAGAGATGTTCTGAAGATATGGGTGTCACCTTAAGTTGGATGTCACTTGCTTGAGACAATGTCAACTGTTTGAAATTTTAATACAGAAATGAAATAATTTTTAAATTATGCTGTTTTTCGTTGCATGTTGCCTTAACAACCTCACAATCTAATTTACTAGAAGGTAACCCGTCATTTTGACGTCATAATGGAAAAAGCATATGAAAGTTAAAAAATATCCCGAATTATCTAACAATATTGCATTTAATCCACACCTTGTAAATGCAAACCCTTTCATTATTTCTTATTTATTTAGTTTTTCATGCGATTTGAATAGTAGACTGCCATCCAACCCGTCATTTTGACGTCATATTACTAATAATGACGTCATAATGGAAAAATTATATGAAAGTTAAAAAATATCCCGTATTATCTAACAATATTGCATTCAATCCACACCTTGTAAAATCCAACCCTTTCATTATTTTTTATTTATTTAGTTTTTCATGCGATTGGAGTTGTAGACTGCCATCCAGATTTTTACAGATCACTACGCGATATGAATACTTGAGCTACTTGATTCATTCACATTCAAGTTTGTTTACTTTCAGAATTCATAGCAAAAGTAAACAGATTTTTAAAAACTGTTAAATATACAGCTAAAAGCATCCAATTTTTTTTAGTTCTGAATGTTTTATAGAAAAATAGGCTGAACAAACGTGATTTGATGGAGAAGATATTAGTTTTTAGGTAAGAAAAAATTCTGATCCATATATAAAATTGAAATTAAGCCTAACCGGCTGTTTGTTTACTGAGGGCTTCAATTGAAAGATGAGTACAGCCCGGAAGTGTTATACAGAGACAACGGCTATTATATATATATAATTTTCCCTTGGAGAAATTTTTCCTATCTCTAGAGATTTGTGCTTTTTTTTTCCCCTTCTATTTTCTTCGTACTTCCATACGTCTAATGTCGCGTACAGTTGTACGCAGCATGTTGCATCTCAGCTCAAGCAAAAACGATGGGCAAGGCATTTAGAGTTGAGCATAGATTACTAAAATTCGCATAGAAATGCATACTAGAAAACCACGCGTAAATCGCACGGCATCCATGTTTTTCCCGTGGTTGCATAACTAACGTTTCATAAACCTGCTTTCTATCTATATCTGTCTTACCTAGCTATTCTATTTCTTTCAAATTTTAAGTAGCATTTGTACACTATGCTACTTAAAATTAATAAAAAAGGGAAGCGAAATCCACCCCTATTTTTAGTACTCGGGGAAAACTTGAACATGGAGTAAAACATTTTGTTGTTGCCACTCATACACTGGTTAAACAACACATTGAGCCAGCTACAGAACAGATAAGAAAAGAAACGTATGAAAAGTGCAGGAACAAATGGGTGAGAAGTAATTCATTAAATAACAAGGAGATTTGAGACGGAAAACAAAGTTGTATAGCAAGGGATGTGCCAAGAAAGGGAATTAGATTTAAGAAGTCTAATAGAAAAGGAAATGGAAAAATATTTAGATTAAAGAAAAGTAATTAACTTTTTATGTTGTAATTAACTTATTATGAAACACTAAAATAATCTATTAGATTCACCACTTGACTAATAGGTAGGAGTTAGTAGTCGCAAAGTAAAGCGCTGAGCATTATTTCGTTAATTAATATAAGAGCATTACCCACTAATCCTGATTAATTCGTTAATTATAAAATTTTTGAAAACCGTTATGTAAGAAAGACGTGTAATGTTGAAATTTATCTTAAATTTGTATTCTGATCTTTTGTCATAAATAAAAGTAGTTATTGTTTCGTTCATGTTATTTGGTATACTTAGGTATAAAATAATTAACTGAGCATTATTTTTATTTTCTGTTAGTTTTTAAGAATATAAAGTCAGTTTAATAGTTGTCGAGAATATAAAGCGGCAAAATCCACGTAATCTCTATTCCGCATTTATTGGCTTAAAAGCTTCAGTAAGTTCAAAATCCATTTACTTTTACGCTGCATTCTGAATTCAAACATTTGTAAATTTGGTTTACACGAGTCGTGGAATCAATAGAAAACCCTCGGGTACATATGAATGTAAGAGGTATCTCTGAGTGTAATTGGGAAAGTCTTGATTAAACGGGAAGAGAACGTATGTTGCTTTTAAAATGTCTAACAGAAAACTGTTGAAAGAAATTTCACTTTAAGTACCATGGGGGCATTTTCTGTTCTTCAAGAAAATATTGGTAAAAGGAAAAGGTATAATATAATATTTTAAACTACTTTTGTGACCGAAAATTATACATTTTATTTAAAACGTAATCGAAGAAAAAATAGTACAGGTTGCCCCAAAAGTCACTAGACCATTCTAAAATGTAATAACTTTTTAACAGTTAATTTTTTAAAAATATTTTGTGTCAGATTATTTATCTGTAATCCTTGGAAAATAATTATGAAGAAATTCCTGACAGATCACAGAGTAAAAATATTCGAATTTTATGTAGCGAGTAAACGATCAATTGTGTTTACTCAAAGGGCTTTATATTCGCTATTTTGGGGTCAGAAAACCATCATCTAAACAAGCGATACTCAACTGATTCTGGCGGTTTCAAGAACAGGGGGCTGTGAAAAACAGTATACCGTAACAAACCTCGAACCATCCAGCAGTTAAGAACCAACATCCGTGAAGAAACTCGAGGAATAAGCCAAGAAACATTACGACAGGTGATGGAGCACTCCTTAGAAAGAGCCCGCTTTTGTCAAGAGTAAAATGGTTGCCATTTGAAGGACGTACAAAACTAGTTAAAAACAATTTCAAAGAAGTGTATATGTTGATTATAAAAGAATAAATTGGAATTTTTTTATAAATAAAAGAATTAGTCTATTTTAAAACGATCTCGTGACTTTTGGGCCACCCCGTATTTCAATGTAGCAACGAAACCAGAAATAAAATTTCTGATGGTTAAGACCCCCCAGTGTCTGACCAAAACATTATGAAAGGTAAGTTTGGGTTTATACATCGTATTGACATTAGGCGACCCTAAGGGAAAGAGTCTGTACACCTCTGGCCTTTCCCCAAACTAAATTAATAAACTTTTATTATGATTTTTAAAAAAATGATTTACGGTTTAAAAAGCGAGAAGATTAAACTAAAATGACTGTGTAATTAGGTGGCACAGTTTGTTCATACTTTAACATAAGAGATAATATCCAGAATTTTCTCAGAATCTTAATTGGGATTTTAAAATCCAAGCAATTTTCCCCATGATATTTTAAAATTTATCAAATTTATTCTTTCCTTTATATTTCTTCATGCTAGGAATTTTTTTAATCCACCTCTAGATCTTTTTATCCTTCAATCTAATATCATGAAATGGGGAAAAGGCAACCGTGTAAAATTTAAAATTCGTGTTTTGGATTCGTTTCGTTTTTTCCATGTATTTCGGCAAGAAAAAGTTTAAAAGTTGGTGTCGTTGATCTACTATCTCATCAGCTAATAATCTGCTTTCGAGTGGATGGTTTTCGAAAAGAATTTAGAGAGGTAAATGACATTAATAAAAAATATTAGCCATATATTTGATGTTAAAACCTATTTTAATACTATAGAGATGACTGCCGTCATTTTGAAGGTTTTAGACATACTATTGAGCGCTATATCTGTATTTATGTCCTCAATCTTCTGAAATTTTATGACTTTTTCTAATTTTAAGTGAAATATGCACACACATTTACAAAATTATTTTCGATAGTAAAGAGGGGGGAGAAAATGTGCTGTATACCTACTATTTGTACTGCTGTATACCTATATTTTTATGGATAAACCATACGAGGTTGACAGCTCGGCATACCTGCATAAAAATATATCTAAATATATACTATTTATTATATATTGGTATGAAATAGTTCAAAATTTAAGCTATTTAACCATTTAAAAAATTAAATATTTTATATTCTTGATTTTATTTCCAACCTTCAAAATGACTGTGTTCAATCTTTTCAGTAAGAAAAAATTCCCGTCTTCCTAATATTAAAACATATAAATTAGTTTAAAGTTAAGAAGTTGTGAAGTTTTTTTTGAAAATTACCAAGCAAATTATATTTATGTACTAGCTGAAAACCCGTACTTCGCTACTGTGTACATTCAAATTAAATACAACGGTCGATGTATGCAATTAATGCCAATATATATATATATATATATATATATATATATATATATATATATATATATATATATATATATATGTGTGTGTGTGTGTAATAAATTAAATATTAGAAAAACATTAGAATCGATGCGAACTCACGCCTTTCTCGGGACGTATACACGTGTAGAAATGCAACGTTTGCTGTTTTATGGGAAGTCCTGTTGCTATGGGTTTTTAAAGCGCTAAAGTAATGTTACTGGGGATTGGATTTAAGAAAGGGAATTTAACTGATAGAATGGAGGGCCTAATATTTAATTTGTTACACACACACACACACACACACACACACATATATATATATATATATATATATATATAATAAATACGACGATCAATGTATACAATTGATGTAAAAAACACATTTATAAAAAATCGTAACGGATATTTTATAGACAAAATAATGTAGAAGAAAATATTCAAATTAAATCTAATAGGACATACTAAAGAATACAGTACAGTTAATATAGTACAGTTCTAACATATCTTTTACTGTGTTTTAATATTTTTTTAGATAATGTCCAATCGTCTGCCGCATTAGGAAGAAAAGAAAAATATTTTTTTGTCTATTTTGTTGTTATGACGTGACGATAAATTTATTTAAAGTACCAAAAAAGAAATCACGTGATCAGGATTTAATAAATTAAATTCTAAAAATTAATCTTTAAAAATTCACCAAAAATCAGAAAATGGAGGTAAAGATTCGACAAAGATCTCATTTTAAAGGAATTTTTATGATCTTTCTCGTAATATAAATTTTATGAACCTCAAATTATTATCTTAAATGTAAACTTAAAAAAAGTTACTAAAGCAGCTTAAAAATTTAATTTTTAAAAAATCTAAGAATTTTTCAAAAATCTTTCTTAGTACACCCCTACTCTATAAGAAGAATCGCCATGCAAAATTTCAGCCCTTTTAGGTCCAGCGGTTTGGTCTGTGCGTTGTATGTCAGTCAGTCAGTCAGTCAGTTACGGAACTGTTTTATATATATATAGATAATACAGCGAAACTTCTCAAGCTGGCCATCCCTCAAAACGGCCTTTGTTTTCGGAACCATGACTGGCCGCATTAGAGAAGGTTCACTATATTAACAATTTTTTCTGAACCAAACTTAGCACCAATGAGTTAATCCAAAGTACAGGGTATCCCAAAAGTCCCTCAGGGATTTGAAAATGACATAATTCAGATTTTTCATAATTTTTATTTCTGTTTTTTTTCAGTACTTACATTCACCTAGGGAAATTTTCTTTGAAAAACAATTCACAAATGAACATGGAATCAAAGTCGGGGAATATTTTAAATTTAAACAATCCATTATTCAAGCCCTCAGAAATTCTGCCTACACTTCAGTGCCATAAAACCGCCACCATATTTCATGATTTGTAGGTTGGTTCAACGTTTTGGGCAATATGGCTGAGAAAATGATTTGCCCTATTGTGAAAAACCACATTCGCAGATGAACCGTGAACGTGTGATAGACACTGTTGAGAAATTCGAGGGCTGTAACCAGTTATTAACCACTGTTTAGTAGAATGCTAATGTTAGAGCACGTGTTTGTGAAGCATAAAATGAAGGACATTTACATTGTATAAATATTTATAATTAAATAAGAATATATATCCAGTGTTTGATTTTAAAATATGTATAAAACTATTTATAAATAATTTTTAAAAAAAGTAAAAAAATATGATTTTTTAATCCCTTGGGAACTTTTGGGATACCCTGTATATAGAACATAATGAATTTTATCTAAACGTGTGTGTCCATAGTGAATTAATTTAAATATATGTATTGTGCTGTAGTTTGTCACTTCTCATAAGTCATAATTATATGAAGAAAATGCTTAGCAAAAATTTTTTCTTCCCGAGAGAAAAAAACAAGCAAAAATTGTCGACTGTAAAAGATCCCGAAAGGATTAGCTTTCATAATAAGGGATGATCTCAGAGTGAGAATTTTAAAGAACGGGGTAGTCTCTGTTGGTCACAGCAACAAGAACAATATTGTTCCATTGGATATATAACGTTTTAACGTGGAAATGTTAGAAAGTCTTTAAAACTTACCTCTGATTCAAATATTAATTAGTATGTAGACTACCTGAAAACCCGCGCTTCGCTACGGAGTACATTCAAATTAAATATAACGGTCAGTGTATGCAATTGATGCCAATATATATATATATATATATATATATATATATATATATATATATATATATATATAGTAAATATGACGATCAATGTATACAATTGATGTAGAAAAAAATATATATTTATAAATAAATCGTAAGGAATATTTTTAAAGACAAAATAATGTCCAATCGTCTGCCGCATTAGCAAGAAATTTTTTTTTGTCTATTTAGTTGTTACGCACGTGACGATAATTTTATTTAAAGTACCAGAAAAAGAAATCACGTGATCGGCATTTAATAAATTAAATTCTAAAAATGAATCTTTAAAAATTCATCAAAAATCAGAAAATGGACGTAAAGATTCGAAAAAGATGTCATTTTAAAGGAATTTTTATGATATTTCTCGTGATATAAATTTTA
This sequence comes from Dolomedes plantarius, assembly GCA_907164885.2. Taxonomy (NCBI): domain Eukaryota; kingdom Metazoa; phylum Arthropoda; class Arachnida; order Araneae; family Dolomedidae; genus Dolomedes; species Dolomedes plantarius. The sequence goes on from OU015496.1 coordinate 92,360,335, forward strand.
TAACCCTCAATGTATTATTTTAAATGCAAACTAAAAAAAGTTTAAAATACAGCTTAAAAATTTAATTTAAAAAATCTAATAAGAATTTTTGAAAAATCTTTCTTAGTGCACCCCTACACTATTAGAAGAATCGCCATGCAAAATTTCAGCCCTTTAGGTCCAACGGTTTGGTCTGTGCGTTGTATGTCAGTCAGTCAGTCAGTGAATGAATGAGTCAGTTACGGAACTGTTATATATATATAGATAAATTGAATATTACAGTTGATGTTTTTGTATTACTTAAGGATGAAAATAAAGATTTTTCAAATCAGATCTATACTCTTAATTACTGGATGCTATTTTATTGCATTCATCACATCTGTTAGAGTTTCACCACTGAAAACTTGTTTCACACTATCTTTTTATAGATTCAGCTGGCCAATAGTTCATTGCCATTAAATACTAGGAACTGCAAGTGCTCAAAATAAATTTGCTTCACACTAATTCCACCTAAACCGCAGCTGTCTGGTACATCAACGCTAAACAAGGAACTGCTCGAGCCCGAACTAATTTTTTTGCGTGCTATTTTCTTTTCTTAGAGATAACCATTAGGTGGGCGTAGGTTGCTATTAAACTCTTTTAACAGCAAGCGTTTGAACGTAGATGCATGCAGTTGTGGAAGAGATACTTCTAACAGTTTTAAAAGTTTTTGATTTAACTAAAACACTTCTCGCCTCCCAAAGATCCATATTAAAAGCATTTCTCTTATGTGGCAGATTAATATTTACGTATATTCTTCTGATTCTATACTCCCTCTCCATTTTACATCCAAGTAATACACGGTGTCCAGGCAAAAGGTATCCAAAAGTCATGACTTATTTTTACGGAACTACCCATTAGAATTAAAAATAATTATTTAAATAGAAAGAACATCTCACCAAGTTTTAATATCAAACATAGATTTCGATCATAGTATCACAGATTTCGATGTGTACACCTTTTGTAGCACGACTAACGTCTAAATGGTAATCCAGTTCTCTCCAAGTGTTTCATAGCATATCAGGCTTTGTTAGACTCTTTTGCTTGGGGATTCCTTAAATCCGTTGTGTTTAAACAAAAAATTGAAACTGCGGATGAGTTGAAGAAGCGTATCATTCAAGCAATTCGTGTAATAACTCCTGATATACTGCGAAACACTTGGAGAGTACTGCATTACCATTTAGACGTTTGTCGTGCTACAAAAGGTGCACACCTCGAAATCTATGGTACTACTAGCTGAAAACCCGTGCTTCGCTACGGAGTACATTCAAATTAAATACAACGGTCAACGTATGCAATTTATGCCAAAAAATAAATATATATATTTATAATAAATGCGATGATCAATGTATACAATTGATGTAAAATATATATCTACCTATATATATATATTTATAAAAAAATCGTAAGGGATATGCATTTTTTCTGGATAATATCCAATCGTCTGCTGCATTAGAAAGAGAAAAAAATATTTTTTTGTCTATTTAGTTGTTACGCACGTGACGATAAATTTATTGAAAGTACCAGAAAAAGAAATCACGTGATCAGCATTTAATAAATTAAATTCTAAAAATTAATCTTTAAAAATTCACCAAAAAAAAAAGGAAATGGAGGTAAAAATTTGAAAAAAATTTCATTTTGAACGAATTTTTATGATCTTTCTCGTGATATAAATTTTATAACCCTCAATGTATTATTTTAAATGCAAACGTAAAAAAGGTTTAAAAAACAGCTTAAAAATTTAATTTAAAAAATCTAAGTAGAATTTTTGAAAAATCTTTCTTAATGCACCCCTACACTATTAGAAGAATCGCCATGCAAAATTTCAGCCCTTTAGGTCCAGCGGTTTGGTCTGTGCGTTGTATGTCAGTCAGTCAGTGAATGAATGAATGAGTCAGTTACGGAACTGTTTTATATATATAGATGATCGAAATCTATGACTGATATTAAAACTTGGTGAGATGTTCTTTCTATTTAAATAATTTTTTAAAAATTCTAGGGGTAGTTCCGTAAAAATAAGTCATGACTTTCGGATATCTTTAGCCCGGACATCCTGTATTATTACACTTCCATAAAAGAATGAGTGGGTTGTATTTGGCTTAGCGCATTAGGAGGACAGATTTTGCTTGTTCTATTAGTAGAGTACCAACTTTTACGGAAACGCGTGGCCTTCAAAAATCGCTTAAGTTTGTTGATTACAGGCATGTTTTACTTATGGTATGCAGTTTTTCTCGATACGCTGTGGTACATATGGGAAGCTTGTATGACATCGTAAGGAGATGGTGTCCTTTTAGAAGTTGATCCAAATTTCATTCATTTAAAATATTTTCTTACGTATTTAAAACTTTTTCTTTCTTTAATTTACAACTTTTATCTGACATGATCCATGGTTTGTGCATGGTAAAACATCATACTTTAAAAAAAATATGACTGAAAACAAATGCCACAATCAAATAAAATATAAATTGTTGGTATAGTCTTGTTTTTTATGATGGAAAAATCAGTAGCTTTATTTAACAATAGCTGAAAACCAGCACTTCGCTACGGAGTACATTCAAATTAAATACAACGGTCAATGTATGCAAGTAATGCCAAAGAAAATAAATAAATAAATAAATAATATATATATATATATATATATATATATATATATAATACGACGATCAATTATACAATTGATGTAAAAAAAATATTTATAAAAAAGTCGTAACGGATATTTTTATAGACAAAATAATGTAGAAGAAAATATTCAAATTAAATCTAATAGGATATACTAAAGAATATAGTACAGTCAATATAGTACAGTTTGAGGAACATAACTTTTAATGTATTTTAATATTTTTTTTGATAATGTCCAATCGTCTGCCACATTAGCAAGAAAAAAATATTTTTTTTTTGTCTATTCCGTTTTTATGCACGTGACGATAAATTTATTTAAAGTACCAGAAAAAGAAATAACGTGATCAGCATTTATTAATTAAATTCTAAAAATTAATCTCTAAAAATTCACCACAAATCAGAAAATGGAGGTAAAGATTCGAAAAAGATTTCATTTTAAAGGAATTTTTCTGATCTTTCTCACGATATAAATTTTATAACCCTCAAATTATTATTTTAAATGCAAACTTAAAAAAAGTTACTAAAACAGCTTAAAAATTTAATTTTTAAAAATCTAAGAAGAATTTTTCAAAAATCTTTCTTAGTGCACCCCTACACCATAAGAAGAATCGCCATGCAAAATTTCAGCCCTTTAGGTCCAGCGGTTTGGTCTGTGCGTTGTATGTCAGTCAGTGAGTCAGTCAGTTACGGAACTGTTTTGTATATATAGATTAATATTATAACAATAATATTTCGACTTCTGAGCAAGAGGTGATGCTGGACCCGGTGGAAAATTCTTAATGAGCTTTTAGGTCCCATGCTGGAACTCTAAAGGTAATTGGTCTGGGAATTTTAACTCCTCATCCTCCCAATCCCGTTGGGTCTGCTCCTGGGAAACTTCTCAAACTTTGAATTGAGGCTTGTGACTAACTACCTTTTGCTAATATAGATGAGGTATTCCAGTCAGTTACGTCTCATTTTGTAAAAGATGACCGCAGTTCTCCCAAAAAACTAACCGAAATGGGCGCGCTTAATTTTATACCACAGAGATTTGTTTGTCATTGCCTATATCCTTCACTGTCATTAGACCATTTGTAGTCTGTTAATTATTTGTAGTCTGTTTTTTCCAAAGAACTTAATGAATTGTTCTATAATTAATTTCTTTCTCTTTTATCAACTGCCTTTTTTCTTTTCAGCCTCCATAACAACATGCGGACATTGAGGTCACATACTGAAATTAATAAAAAATTCCATATCATTAAGATGTCATGTTCTTTGTCTCATTTTATTGATCAAAATTATTCTTCCAAATAAATTTATGCCATTCTGTAAGAAGCGTTTCTTCATTAACAATAATACCTCTGGTATCTACAACAGAATTCTGCACATGTATTAGGGCTTAAAATTTTAATTCACTGTTATTTTAACACTATAACGTGCTAGTAATCTATTTCCAACAATCTATATACACGCACAGATAGGATGAAAAAAAAGGAAAATAAATTTACGCCCTTTTTACAGAATGGGGATACCCTTAGAGGTAATTGTTCACAAATTGCATCTACCTGTGAGACGTTACTCTCACAAAAATTTTACTTATGAGCTATACGTGATTTCCTTTGCCGTTGAAACATAATATTTTACAGAATTTTTAATTTTTAAATAACAATTAAGAATTTTTTTTCAGCATGTGAGACTTTTCGAAAGGGAGACTTTTCGTTTTTTTCTGTAATGGTTTCTTGGCTGGAAATGGGTGAACATACAGGAAGTAATAGTCATATATGAGCAACTATATTCTACATAGAGTCACCTTGTCGGTTCCAGCAAGTGTCCCAGCGCCTACTAGATTTTGGATACCTTGAGCTAAGAACGACCATGGTTCTGCGGAACCAGTCTTGAATGATGTTCCGGACCTTCGCAGAATTTTTACCAAAGAATTGTTTTTTTCAGCAAGTGAGACTTTTCCTTTTTTTATCTAATGGTTTATTGGCTGGAAATGGGTGAACATACAAGAAGTAATAGTGGTACATGAACAACATATCCGCTACATAGAGTCGCCTTGTCGGTTCCAGCAAGTGTCCCAAAGCTTACTTGATTTTATATACCTTGAGCGACGAACGTGCATGGTTCTGCGGAACCAGACCTGAATGACGTTCCGGACCTTTGCATCGTTGGCAAACCAGTGGCCCTTGAAAGCCTTTTACAGAGGGCTGAAGATATGGTAGTCGCAGGTTGATAGGCGAAGGGGGGGGGGGGATTGTAGAGGATCTCCCAGCGGAAGCGCCGCAGCAAATCTTGCAGTCGATTCCATGGTTTTGGCCAAGTGTGTTTGAGAAGGTCTCAGCATGACCCGTACTGACACACCCATTACCAAATTCCTTAAAATCCCCTGAATACTATGCACTGTGACAGACACTGATGCCTATACATATCCCTCTTATGATGATACGTTTCAACTTCACTAACACCTTCACTAACACTTCACTAACCCTTTTAATAAAACAGCTCGCTGGGCCTATTTGGACGAATCCATGTCACGACCCTACCTAGTTACCTTGCTTAAACACATTCAAACAGCCCACTGAGAATTTTCGACGATAACAGCTTTGTTTCGTAACATACAACGGCCTCTGCTACTGCAAATAGAAATCCGTGGGTATTTAACCACTATATCAAAAGTCTGACTTTCATCTGGGCCACCCTTATAATATAAGCTATACTACGTTCCTCTACATTAATGCATATTTATGAGCAGATAAAATGAAACAGCAACTTTATATATCCTGTTATCAGATCTTCGAAACCATTACTTGTAATGGCAAAGTAATCTAAATATTCCTTTTACTCCGATAAAGAAAGTTTAATATTAACTGCTAATTCTTATCTTAATGTGTTATTTTTATATACCTGATAGTATACTTTAATGTGGGAAATGCTTTCTTTTGCTCTCATTAAAAATTGAATCCAACAGTACCAAAAGAAAAATACTCTCAAAACATATCTTAAATCTCATTTTGTTTTATCTCAATAAATTTGCTGTTTAAATTCCGCTATGAAACTGTACGGCATTAAGTACTAATCCCCAACATTTTTCAAAACAAATAACCGAATTTATATCCTTTGAAGTCCACAAATTTTTAAATGACGGGAACAAATTTACTTTCTAAGTGCTTTCTCTCGGGAAAAATCAATGATGGGCCGAGCTTAGAAGTCTATAGGGTCCTGCATCATTAGCTCTTAACTTGAAATGATGTTCGTATCGCATTGCAGCGGCTTGCATCTCCAGGCTTGCCCTGAAAGATACTTTTGTATCGATTATCTTCTCGGCTGGAAGGGAAAAAGAAAATAATATCTGGAAATTGTTAGGAATTGTTGAAAATTTTCCATTTCTGTTTATTTTATTCGGGAAAGTTAACCCCATGGCAAAAGGGGAGAATGCAAATGATTCGCTTTCAAAGTATTTGAAATTATTAAAAGCAACACGATAAAGAGAGACTGTTGTTATATATTTCCATTTTTAATCACAGAATAGATGTAGGAATGATTGTTAGCCGTTATTTTCATTGCCATTAATAGCCGAAGAATGTCATAATGCTTTTATGGAACTAAAACTTGCCCTGCAGGGCAACTGCTGGTTTTCATTTTTTAACAACGTTGTATGTCAGCTTGTTGTAAATGAAGCAACATCCAAACTCAAAAAAAAAATCCCTTTTTCCAAATTAATAACATTATATGCGTACATTTTGGAATAATTCTGCTTAAGGCATAACATAACATATTATATTTATAAGGGGTTGTGGATGAATTGGTAACATGTAAACCTTACATTGATTTTTTTTTCATTTACATTATATTCTGAAACTTAAACAACAAAGAGCGCTATAGAGGAATTCATCAAAATTGCAATAAAAAAGTGATAGTTTAGTCTCAATGCACTATAAAAAAAGATGTCTACGCCTGAAGAGAAGGGTTTTCTCGCTTAGTATTAACAAAAATTAACTAGCAATAAAAATCAGGAGTGGCAATCGTTTCGAACAAAGAAATATATTCGTTTTACAGACAGGGAAGTATTACATGTCATGAAGTGGAATAAAGAGATGAAAGAACGTGATCAAATAATTAGAAAAATGCAGTAAAGGGATATTAAGAGATTATCTATATAATTAAGGTGCTAAGCCGATTCTTTGGGCAGTCCGTGAAAGAAAACAACTGTATCAATTTACTTCATTTCGCAAATAAATGAAATATTTTAATCTACAGATGTGTTAAATTTGGTTTTTGTAACCGCAATTTCTATTAATTAGCGATAATTAATAAAAAAAAATTCTTTCTGCGCATGCTCAGTGACATATTTAAATCTGGCTTTAGATACTCACTAGGCCGCATAAAGACATTAATTTGTTTCTGCGCATGCTCAGTGACAAGGTTTAATCTGGCTTCAAATACTTACTAAGCACGAGGTCTCTATTATGATTTTCAACATTTGGCAACGATGTGTCGAGTATAATTTGTGTATTAGACCATTTATTTACTATGCAGCCGTCATGTTTTGACGGGTAGCAACTAGTAGAATAGATTATAGTAAGAGATCATAAAATTGCTGTCAGTTACAACATATAAATTAATTACAAACTAAACTAGAATTTCTGCAACGATACTGGAAGTGGATCAGCTCCTTTGTGACAAATAATGGGATATTTTTGATTTTGACTGAAAAATTCGGAATCACCATACGAAAGTCTTCTTCAGCGTTTAAGTAAATTAAATGTTACTTATTTGCAGTTTAGGATTGTTCGTGCTGGTTGTTCAATCCCCCCTGATGGCAAAGAATTGTTTGTAATTATTAAAGATTTGGTCTTATCAATCTCCATTTCATTATGGCAACAGATACAAATTACGGCCATTAATTTCCAGGTCTGATCTAATAACTCCAGAAAATATTACATGAAATACATACCCATTTAATATGTTTCGAAGTAACTCCCACCTGTGGTAATGCACTTCTGTGCTCGGCTGTATAAGTTTCGGAAACAACTTTTAAAGTCCTCTTTTGTAATGCTCTTTAATGTGGACGTCACCGTTTTCTTGTTAGCTTCGACATCCTCAAATCTTGTTCTCTTCAGAAAATTGGCCCAGCATGAAGTCGTGGAAATGCAGCATCCTCCATGCTCTCCGAACTTAGCGCCGGCAGACATTTTCTTGTTTCCAAAACTGAAAGATTTTCTGAAGGGAACAAGATCTGAGGATGTCGAAGCCATCAAGAAAACGGTGACGTCCACATTAAAGAGCATTACGAAAGAGGACTTTAAAAGTTGTTTCCTAAACTTATGCAGCCGAGCACAGAAGTGCATTACGGCAGGTGGGAGTTACTTCGAAACATATTAAATGGATATGCATTTCATGTAATATTTTCTGGAGTTATTAGATCAGTCCTGGAAATTAATGGCCGCACATTGTAATTTCTATCCGCAGGAATCTTAGGTAGTTAACAAAGAGAAAATTTTACAAATCTTAGAATCTCCTCTGCTTATAAGGGACCAAAGCATACAAGCAAATGGGGTTCCGTAAGCATAATCCAAAAGATAATCCCTCCTTCCCGAAGGTATACGGATGATTTTGAGAGACGACAAATTTCGCAATGGCAATCAGCTTGACTAGGATTATACAATACAAATAAATACATGCAATGTTACACAATTATAAAAATCGAAACAAAAAAACAACAACAAAATTATCAATGACCCAAAAAGGGTAATGAAAGTTCATAAGGTCTTTCATCACAGCCAAAATGAATTTTCTACAATAGTAGTCATTATAGAATTTATGTGGTGACCATTCAGTAATTTCCCTCGGTAAACTCGACCGCAAATCTCTCCATGTTACACAATTAAATAAACAATGTTCTATTGTCTGGACCTCTCCGCATGCACAGACGTCACTCTTCCCAAAAAATCTTCTTTGATATGAGCCCACGCTTCCATGTTGAGTGATAGCTTGATATATATAGAAATTCGATATTAATCTTTCTAAGGAAACATGAGGGTAGATTTTATGAACCGGCCTCCCCAATTCACTATCGGCCCACCTTTCTTGCCAGACTTTCATTCCATATGCCTTAATCTTTGCCTTTACTTGTTGCTTGATCATTTTGTAGGTACCTTCAATTCTGTCCAGTTCCGTGGCTTCTTTAGCCGCAGTGTCAACTTCCTCATTCTGTCTGATCCCGATATGTGCTTTTATCCAGTGGAAATGCACGACCACACCATTTTTGATCTTGTGTTTCAATTCCTCAATAATCTCACCCTTATATTCTAAGGACCCAAGAGCCTGCAAAGCACTCCTGGAATCGCTAAAGATGTCAATTTCACTTAGACCTTTTCCCCTAGCATCGTCTATTGCCATGGAAATGGCCGTAACCTCAGCACTGTACGATGTTGCGTTATCAGGGTTTCTTCTCAGTTTAGTATCGATCTTCTGACTCTCATGATACCTAATAAAGGCCGACCCAACTTTTCCGTTAATCTTGGAACCATCCGTGAAATATGTATTCTTCGCAAAGGGTTTTAGTCTATAAGACCAATTGAAGCTCATTATATCCTTTATTTTTCTGAGATTCCTGGATTTTAATTCACAAGTTTGGCTATTGAAGGATTCATTCCCCAACCAAATCTCGTCACCCTCATTATAGATCTTATACCACATCTTATCCATTTTCGCTTTTAAATAAAGGGGTAAACATCCCGCCAATATAGCTAGAGCCTCTGTCGATATGGTGCGATAACATTTTGTTATCATTAGCAGGAACGGCCGTTGCATCTGTCGTAACTTGGCATTCATCAAAGTCTTATCGTCATACCAGGCTTGAGCTCCATGTAACAAAATCTTTTCCACAACTCTTAAATATAGCTCTTTAATATTTTCGCCCTTAAGGCCCCAAGTCCTTTTATAAATTCTCTTAATACCATAAATGAACTTCAGGGTTTTTTCTCCAGTGATGGTTATATGTTTTATAAAATTCAACTTTTCATCGATATACACACCCAGATATTTCAATGCATCGTTGTATCTAATATTTTTATTCTTTAATTTAATAGCTGGTTTCCTCGTAACCTCACCTTTATACGGTATGATGATATAATTGGATTTTTCGACACTAAAATCCATCATATTTTTCTGTGCCCATCCTGCACATTCTTCCAAAACGTTGTTTGCAAGCTCGGTAAATCTGTAAATTACTCGACTTCTTAAAATGATGAAAACATCATCAGCAAAGGCTTAAATTTTAATCCCATCTTCCCAAGTTTTTTCCAGTAGTTCGTTGATGATTAGCAGCCACAAAATTGGTCCCAACAAAGACCCCTGCGGCACGCCTATATTATAATTCCATTCAGTATTGTTTTTCACCCTTACAACTCTGTTATTTAAGTAATTCATTATCATGACTTGGAGCTGTTTGTCCACTTTAACCCTCCTCATTTCTTCCTTAATTCTACTGTGTCGCACCATATTAAACGCATTTTTTATATCAAGGGTAATCAGACAAGTACGGTACTTGCCTGCTTTATTCTTTTTAATTATTTTAATCATTTCAGTTAAGGCCTCAGTTACGCCACGATTTCTCCTGAAACCGTATTGAGTTTCCAATAGTATTTTATTGATTTCTAGATATTCTATTAATCTGTTTGTCAAAATTTTGTCCAAAACTTTACCTATTATGGGCAATAAACAAATAGGGCGATATGAGGTAGGATATGTTAGGTCCTTGCCTTCTTTTTGGAAGAATACCACAATCGTTCTTTTCCAATGACTAGGGAATTCTCTTTTCTCCCAGCATTTGTTGTATAAATCAACAAGATACCTCTCATCGATGTTATGAATCTCTTGTACTATACTAAAGGTTATGCCATCGTACCAAGGTGCTTTACTTGGATCCATATCCTGTAGCATTTTCTTAACTTCAATTAGTTCAATCTGCTGTGCGTTGTCCCCCTCTGCATAACCTTGCGTGATGACTACGTCTTCCCTCTGAAAGTGCTGAGCCGTTAATAAATAATCGACTTCGTCTTCATTATATTTTATATCTCCGTTTTGGTCTCTTATACCCTCGGTTTTTACTGACCTATCATTTCTATCTTTTATAATAGAGTATGCCCCGCCAAAAAGGTTCTTTACTGTGACCTTATCCAAAAACTCCTTAAATTTCGTTCTCTTGGCTTTTAACATTTCTTTACTATATTTAGCCCTTTCTGCTTTAAACATTAATTCGTATTCTTTCCTCTTGTCCGGGTCTCTTTCCTTCTGAAAACGCCTCCTCAACGCTCTCACCTTGCTTCTAATGACCGTGAGTTGAGGATTCCACCAATACGCGTTATTCTTCTTCCCTTTTGGTTTCCTTTTATGTTTATTACATAGCTCCTCCAGATCCTCTTCGAGTTCTTGTACACAGTCATTTACGTTTTTAAGTGTTAGACTGCTCCTCCATTTCCTTCTGCTATTCCTTAGATCAATGCGAAAGTCCAACCAGTTCAAGTTGTTAATATCCCACCTCTTTCTCCGTAAGCATAAGTTGTTATATCTCGAATCATAAATAATATAATCGAGAAGTGTCTAGTCAATAGAGAGAAAAATTGTGACAAAACAATTTCGATCGCATTTGAATGGTGTACAAGTGATATAAAGCATTTCAGTTTTTTATTTAACTTTGTGATTTAAGAGTAAATGTACTTCATACCAAACTTCCTGATCCACACATTTTTTCAGTTACAATTCGAAGCAAAATTTGTGATGATTCTTCGCGAAGTCGTAACTGCTCCATCAAATATTTTCCAGATAAAACTAGAGTATGAGTGTATTCCATTCATAACAGCAAACTTATTTATCAGCAAAGCAGACAACGTTAAACTGATACTATATTCTACGACTCAGTTACTAACACAGCAGTTGATTCGATTTAATTCGTGAAATCCAGTTATCATTAAACTATTATTTCAAGATGTACACTGGTCAGAGATTTTTCAGAAATGTAACTTTTTTTTCGCCCAGATATAACCAAGGTACATGATTTATATAGTTTGATTCACCGAATTCAGGAGGTCTAGTTATGTGCAATTATTGGGTTTTCAATCGAGTATGATATGAAAACAACAGTTTTCCTTTTGAGAAATGGTGTGGAAATAAATGATCGTGAGTGATTATAGGACATAATTAGTGATAATGATATGACAGTTTTCTCTCCCATTTATGCATGCAAAATCTTATTTTCAAAAATCAGCTCCGTGAAAGATAATCTCTGAAAAAGATAGACAGATGAATCTACAGTTCGGCATATATGTTTTATCAAAGCGAATAGATGTGAAATATTTTGTTATCCAAAATTCAGCAGAAAAAATATTTTAAACTAATAATTGATATTATCTTCATATTACATATTTCATGCAAAATATGTTACATCTGAATTTATTTTTTTCAATTAATATTGCAATAAAATCTTTTATAATTGATTTTCATCTGTTCACTAAAAGACTGCCTTTTCCTTGTAATAGAATAAGCCTGCAAGTCAGCCCCACCTGAAATACTGATAAATTGTTTTCAGGTTTCCGGATTGAGGATAAGAAATGTTTTGTCACTCCCACTCTATATTCTAGAGCGTGCTTGGAATGAAAACAAAAATTACTAAAAAAAAAAATAATAATAAGTTGACCAGACCTGAAAACTAGAAATGACAGTCTTTCTATTCAGAACTGAATATTTATTTTAGGAAGTGAATTTTATAAAAATATAATTTCACAAACAGACTTACAGACGAATATAATAGTTAAACTTTTTTTTTAACCGAAAGGGATTAAATACAAGCCTGATGTAAGTCATTTGATACTGAATTTTTAAAAGAAAAAATCACGATGATTAACTAATTTACTTTTTGCCATTTTTATCATAAAAAATACGTTATTATTACAATTTTATTAATTTTCTTTAACATATACTCCAATAAAAATATAGCATTATTGATACTAATTTATAATTAAGTTTGTAGTCCATTTTATTAAATTAGCCAGTGCCTCTAAACCTCGGGTACAGTAAAAAAATTGAAGTTTTTTTGAACATGAATCAAAGAGATAATAACATAAATCTACCTTAATATTAAAGGCAAAAGAAATCTGATATTTGTAGCAACTTCCCCTTGTGTTAATTCTTACAGCTTACCTGGAAGAATTTTAAACGTGTTATTTATAAACCGTCAACAATTTCCCGATAAAGATTTTAATTTGTGTTTCATCTGTAAGATTTGTAGAAAATTTTGCTGGAGGTTTTTCAAAACAAGAAAAGAAGGCGCAGTATTTTCTTTATTGGAAAAATCAATGTCGATCGAAATTCAAGAGTGGTGACTTCGGGACTGCATCATTAGCCATTTTATGGAATGCTATTTAGAATCCAAGTATAAGGGCCTGCATCTTTACTGCACCTAGAGCCACTACTATATTGATTTCTGGATGGAAAAGAACGCAGATGGAAGGTGAGGTAGGAAGACACGTAGATGCGTAGGTTTAAGCTAGCGGTCAGCGTGTTCCGCTACATTTACTGAAGATATATGAACCCTCTGTTCTTGAAGTGCATATATCTTATATATATATTTCTTCTGTCCGTGTGTATGTAACTGAACTCCTCCTAAACGACTGGACTGATTTTTATGAAATTTTGTGTGTGCGATTAAGTTGATTCGAGAATGGTTTAGATTCACAATTTGATCCGATAGAAAATGTTTTTATATTTTTAATTAATTAATAAAAATCCAACAATTTATAAGGGGGTGCGTCCGGTAAATGGAAACTGTTACAGTTTGTGGAATCACCCCTCTGGATAATGGCGTCCACGTTAGGTTTAGTTAGGCAAACAGCGAGCGAAAAGATAAAAATAAAGAAAATCAAAAAGTTTCAAATCATATATTAAACCAGAATAATAAATTAAAATAATAATCTTTGAATTCAGATTTTATACTCTAAAATAGATCAGATCCAACGGCATATTGATATTCTCGACACGCGATGGAAAATTCGAATCAACCACGCTAAGTGACACGAGATCTTTTTTAATCGCTACTGCAGTCCCCCTCGCCTATATCTTTGTGCCTATTGAAGAGCTAAAGACTAAGATTCTATCCTGCTAACTTATTTCTGACTAAAAACTCCTCTGACATTTATAATCACCAGCCCACAACAACTTTCCAATAGCGAATATGTTTCACTTTACTCAGTAGAACGCCGTGTAATCGTGGCGCATTCGGAAGGTCGCCCATTGGGAAAGTACCGTGCTCTCGACCACTGTTCGAATCCAGAGTTCTGTAACTTTTGCTAGACCTGTTATTTCGGGCTTTTTTTTAAGGAATTTTTATTTCAGCTTTTATTTTATGATTTTTTTAATTATTATTTTATTTTATTTTATTATTTTTTAATTTTAATTTTATTTTATGATTTTTTTAAAGTATTATTTTTATTTATTTTTATTTTTTTTAGCTTTTTTATGATGAAATACCGAATATAGCTGAAATCTGAGGAGTTTATTATGCATTTATACATTTTTAATTGGGTTTTCATATTATTAATATGTATAACATTTCGTATACTTTTTTTTCTATGTTATTTATACTGCGTTTAGTTTTTTAATGGATTTTTATAGGATTATTATAAATTTATATATTTTATGTTTTACTTTTCAGAATATTTTTCTCCAATGATAAAGGGTAAATCTTTTCTATGTTACTTATACTGTGTTTAGTTTTTAAATTGATTTTGGTTAACAAATATTCTTAAAATTCCGGGCATCGCCGGGTACTTCAGCTACAATTACAACGTTTGAACAGGACAACGTCTGTCGGGTCCGCTAGTATATATATATATATATGTGTGTGTGTGTGTGTGTGTGTGTAAGTAATGATTACTGTCGCGGGGCGATGCAACAGGCCGGTGAACTGGAAAAGTCCTAAATATAGTCGTAGAAAGTGGCTGATTGGCGTAGGGATGAAGTCCAGACGAGAAAACATAATACTCCACATAGCTGGTTACACAATTCTTTATTAAGTAATATTCTACTGGCTCAAGTACACTATTTAAGTTCCATTTATAATAGCTATAAGACTTTATGCATAAGAAATATCGTCCTGGGGCTGTCGGAACAGCACATAGCAATATAAAAAACCGCAGCGCAATTAACATGTTTCCAGGACGGAGACAGACACCCAAAGACCCGCGAAACCCTAGTTGTATGTCCTTGAGTACAGGCGCGCTGAACTTTAATTGGTTAGAATTAGCACCTGACTTTAACGCGTCATATGGGCTGATGTTTTCTCGAGCGTTCGACCCGGTTCGATCTTATATAACTGTTATATAATGGTCCACGCGTGCAACAGCTTTAGGGGAAAGATAGATTTATGTTGGTTGAATATAGGTCGCAATCCAAAGTTAAGGGATGGTATTCTGTTGCAATTAGATAAACGAATTTGGAAAAGCATGTTAGGAGTATTTACAAGGATTAAATTTGTTTCAATTTCCCCCCCTCCGCAAAAGACTTGCGTGAGGGGCCGGCTCCCTCAGCAAGGCTCTCCATCAGGCGAGAACCGCGTAAACAAAAAAGTAATTTTGACAAAAATTTTGAATAGTAATTTTGACTCAGGTGTTGAAAATTAAATTTTGTATTACTTTCATCTTTGTGTGTCTGCCCAGGTCAGGAAATTTTAAAATATCACTAAAGGAATAAAAATTTAAATATCAGTACACTAAACCTACTCGTTAGGGTGAGCATAGCAATATTCAAAATCGTTACAACACAAAAATATAGGAACACTAAATGTTGATATGATTAATATACTATAACATTTTCAACCTTCGTATAGTCCTTTCTATACCATTGGCAAGTGAAGGTTTATCATTAGAACATAAAAAGTAAGTAATAATTCACAAAATAAAATGATATGAAGATTTAAATACACAACTGTTTTCTTATGCTGACCATGGTAACACTACAATATTCAATAAAATTTTAATATAACATGGAATGTAAAAATGCAAAAATGTCTTATTAAGTAACACAATATATCACATTTGGTTGTTTTTGTAAAGGTGTTAGTGTTTGTGTGTGTGTATCCCTCAACTGCCTTAGGTTCAAATTCTGTCATAACCCTACTACTAAGGAGTGATGGGGTGTGTTGTTGTTTGTGTAAAAGTGTAAGTGGCAGTACAGTGGACCAACCATTATTCTCCCATAGGATATCACAGCCAAAACAACATCTTGTTTAGGACGAAGATGAGAAATAGGAAGGGTGGACAATTGTCATGCCTATGGAAGTATGAGTAGGAATTGGGAGGGCAAAAGAAGCGGTCGTCCCGAGGCCTGTCTTTAGTCATTATTTTCAAGTATTATATCTCAGCACTTCAAGTGACTGAGTAGGTGAAGCAAAAAAAAATTAAAAAGGATTCTAAACAGATGGGATGACTTCCAACGAGCGGTTAGAGGTGGGTGATAGGATAAAGTATTCGAGAAGAAGAGAATTTACTGAAAGATGAAAGAATTAGAATTGTCATTTCCAGTAGTTTCCCCCATGAGATCCAGAAGTTCACACATAATAGTTTTTCTAAGTGGAAGTTTAAAAGATAGATTTTTTTTCAGTTTATTTAATTTATGTAGACAACACGCAAAATTTAAAATCAAAAAGGAAAAGGATCTCAGGGGTCATGAAGTTTGTCATTATTCAGGTATGATTCAATTCTGTCAGGTGGATTATCAATTTTTACCATAGTTTTTTTTTGGGGGGGGGGATTTTTTTTTTGCAGAATTTTGGGGTTTCTAGTTCAATTTAAGAGGATAGGTTATTTAAATTGGATTTATTTACTGTTGTTGTATTAGGAGCATACTAGTAATTAAAAATCTGTCCAAACATGGGTTTAGGCTTCATGATGCATTTTAAAAAGGTCAGGTGAATGATAATATCTTAGTTTAGAAGCATGTACAATTTCAGTTGCTCGACCAGCTTGGTAATTAGGTTTATCTATTTCATATTTTACGTCTGAATATTGTCTAAGGATTGTGAAAGG
Source organism: Dolomedes plantarius (assembly GCA_907164885.2). NCBI lineage: Eukaryota > Metazoa > Arthropoda > Arachnida > Araneae > Dolomedidae > Dolomedes > Dolomedes plantarius. The sequence goes on from OU015496.1 coordinate 92,377,035, forward strand.
ACCAGAAAAAGGTTGACTTAATTTACGTGTATTTGGATAGTTAAACTCCTCATAAATTACTTGATCACCAGGTTTAAATTTGGATGCCAAAAAACGAGCGTCATATCTAATTTTATTTTTGTTATGGTAATTAATAGTTCTTTCTTTTGCCAAAAGACGAGCCTGATCCACAGGAGGATAATAATTATTGTGATCAATTGGTGGCGGGTAAGGCAGGGTGCCAAAAAGCAAATAGGCAGGGGAGATTTTGGTCACAGAGTGGGGCGCATTATTGTATTCATTAACAACTTATTCTAATAATTTGGTCCAGGGTACTTTAGTGGAAGAAGCATTAACTTTACACTTTAAACGAGTTACAATAGATTGATTTACATGCTCAACCTTGCAATTCGTCTGTGGATGGTGGGCCGAAGTGAAAAGTTGTTTTACCCCATTATGCTCCAAAAACCGTCTAAATTTGGAAGAAATAAAAGCAACATTACGATTTGTTAATAATTTTTCAGGGACATGTACTTGGAAAAGTTGTTTCAGACAGTTTGCATAAGTTTCTGTAGTAACGCTTTTAGAAGGGAAAGCCCAAATGTATCTAGTGGCATGGTCAATAATTATATGAAGGTATTTTTTTGTAGAGTTATAATAATTAAATCCACCAACAGTATCTAATGATAGGCACTCAAAAGGTTTTTCAGTAGCGGGAACTTCCTGCATTAATCCATAACGCTTCTGTCTGGGTTTCTTGTTAAGTTGACAGGTGTGACAATGTTTAACATAGTTAAAAATATCATTAGTTATAAATGGCCAATAATACTGAGGAAAAATCAAGTTAATAATTTTTTGAATTCCAGGGTGTCCAAATTCTTCATGAGTCTTTTGTAAAATTTTTAATCTTAATGACATAGGAACAACAATTTTGTTAATACCATTCTTCTTATACACTATTACATCATTGATTTCTGAAAATTTACTGTGTGAAAAATTATCCATCTTCTAATAATGCTTAATTTCATTTAAGTCCAATAAGTGCACATGGTGTTGGAGATGCTGAGACACGGGGTGCCTGGATAACATGTCAGCTTCATAATTGGTTGAACCCTTTTGATATTTTACTTCATACTCGAACATGCTCAACTTTAATGACCATCAAAATAATCTACCTCTTGGGTTTTTCACATTCTTCAGCCAAACTATGGCAGCATGATCAGTATGAACAGTGAATTTGGTCCCGTGTAAATAGTGATAAAATTTGTCAAAACTGTCTACAATAGACAAACATTCCAATTCCGTGATGGGATAATTTTTTTCATAATCTCTTAAAGTTCTAGAAAAATACGCGACAGGGTGTAAGTTATTACAAGCATCCGACTGTTTCATCACAGCTTCAATAGCATATTGAGAAGCATCCACAAACAAATGACATTCTAAATTTGGATTATACAATTGTAAAATTGGTTTTGACACAAGAAAATTTTTTAACTTTTCAAATGATTCTAGACAGTTACGATCCCAAACCCACTTTATGTCCTTCTTTAATAGTCTATTTAACGGTAGTCTTATTTGTGCATATTTTGGAATAAACTTATCATAAACATTTACTGAACCCAAAAAACTTTGTAATTCTTTAATGTTGGAGGGGGGTTTCAATTTTTCAATACTTTCAATGTTTACATTATCTGGAGTAATTCTGCCATTCTCAATTTCATATCCTAGAAAGTTAATGTTACGTTGCATGAATTTAGATTTAGATTGCTTAAGTTTAATAGATTCTTGCTGAAAAACTTCAAAAATTCGTTTTAAATGATTAATGATTTCTGTTTCTGAGGATGAGTAAACTATAATATCATCAAAGTAATGGCATGCAAAATCAATTATATGTTTGTCCAAAATTCGTCGAATTGTCCTATTAAATATAGCTGGGGCATTCTTTAGTCCAAAAGGGAGGCGTAACCACTCAAACAGGCCAAAACTGGTGACAAAAGAAAGTTTTTCAGTATCTTTAGGGTGAACAGGTATATGCCAGTATCCTGAGGTCAAATCAAGGGTGGAAAAAAATTTGGCATTACTTAATTTATCTAGCAAACAATCAATTCTGGGGAGAGGTTCAGCATCTAGCTTAGTAATAGCATTTAATTCACGAAAATCAATAAAAGTCTAGTCTTTTTGCCTTCGTCCCTCTTCAGAGCAAGAGTTATTGGGGTTGAGTACGCAGAGTACTCAATTTGGGAGTACTCAATTCTTCAATTTGGGAGGTACGGTATGGTCTTTGGCTAACAGGGAGTTCTGAGGTTAAAATGATTCTTTGAGGTTCTATTCTAATTGTACCAATGTCATACTTGTCTTTAGAAAAAATGTGGTTGAATTTCTGTAGTAGTGAATTTAGCATAGGATTCTCATTAATGACAGTCTGTGGTGTTTCATCTGATTTCATAGAGATATTTGGAAACTCACTAAACTCAGTACTAATTTCATGATACATTTGTTTGGGTTGATTGTGAAAGGTTTTGATTTCTGGGTTTACAGAATTATTTTTATTTATATTACAATTGGGTTGAGGATGAGTCACTGGGGGAAACTTGGTCTGTCTTGATTCGGGTTCACTAACTTTGTTAATGTGAAGCGAGATTCTGCCCTTAGGTAAATTCTGTTTAAATTTTATCCTCTTTTGCAGTTGGCATACTTCACGTCTCTCACAGTCAATTGTTAATTTAAAAAGCCCACATTCGTGCAATCCTAGGATTACATATGGTAAATTTGAGTCCAAAATATAAAATTCAGTTGTCTTAATCAGTTTTCCAATCTTGAATTCTATAGTGCACTTCTCTTCTAACTTTATGGCACCATCGGTTTGTCTAACATGAATTGGAAATTTAGTCTTAGTAGGTAAAAAACCAATGAAGCCTACTCTGAATGCAATCAAAACTATACAGAACGTGGTTAGAGTCCAAAAGAAATATTGGAAAAGCCTACAGTTTGATGTTGAATTGCCAGATGTGATGGCAGTCAGTAATTATGAAGAAAACGGTATTCATGATATGAGATCAAAATTAGTAAGATCTCAGTGATCCAGTTGTTATACCTAGAAGAGATGATAATCAATAGCACCTGCACAAGGAGAACTGTTGGCTAGTTGTGCAGGTGCTGATGGAATGGCATTTTATTGTGTTACTCCTTTAGAATTCTGTCCACATCTTGAATTGTTAAAGCAGATACCAGCTGAAGGATTAAATCCATATGCATATTGTCAAGCATGTAATGATCCTAATGAAAATTGGGTTTGCTTGCACTGTTATCAAGTCTACTGTGGCAGATTTGTCAATCAACATATGTTGCAACATGGCATAGATATGCAACATTATTTAACTTTAAGTTACACTGATCTCTCTGTTTGGTGTTATGGATGTGATGCATATATTCACAATGAGACATTAGTGTCAATTAAAGAGCATGCATGCAGCAAAAAATTTGGTTGATTTTATTTTGTCAGTTATTTATTATTTGATATTTGTGGAATATTTATGTAGATGATTTTTAAGTATAATTTATTTAAAATCATACATGATTTGTTATATTTTTAATTACTGTTTTTACACTATCTGTTTGTTTTCTTATTTATATATCTACGTATAAGACTCATGTCTTATAATTATGCAGTCTGGTATAGCTGAATTTAAAAAAAAAAATAAATTGTTGAGCATTATTGATAAGAACTGCCTTATGTGTTAAAAACACTGTCAGCATTAAAATGTGTGCAAGTTTTAATAGAAGAAAAAAAGCATGTTAGGAGTATTTAAAAGGATTAAAATTTGTTTCATATATATATTGAGAATCAGATGGTAAAAGGTTTAGAGATAAATTATCTGTAAAATACCTTTTGTGAGAGCAAAGGCGGATAAATGCAGTTTTTAGAATTTAACAACAAAATAAGTACACGTATCTCTAATTCTTTTATATAAGATACAAATGTTAATAAAAAGAATACGTTATTTTTTGTTTAAATCATAGTCAAAGTTCTGGACACACCAAAGAATGGTATTGATAAGTTTCAGGATATTTGGGAGACGACTTTATGTTAAAATAAAATACATGAACACAATTATCTGAAACACAATTATAGAAAAAATTGTTAGTAAATTCCATAATTTTTTTGGCGTAAAAGTACATAATGCATCTTAGGAATGTATTTAAATTCCTGGTAGGATAATGAAATTCTAGATACCCAGTAAAGGGATCAATGATGGTATTTAACACAGGAACAAGAAGGACAGCATGTGGAAAATTGCCTTTTATAGCATTTTAAGTTCTAAATTTCCCCAAAACAAGTCCGTTTTTTCGTAGTCAATCAAATTATCAATACAATCAAATTGTGTGTATGACTGATGTTTACAAAAGTATAATTAGACAGCAACAATAAAAATGTCAATATTCTTTAGGTGATTAGAAATCAGACTGCAAGATACTTCATAGTATTATGCCCATCAATAGTTAGTTCATATAGTCTGCATTTCCTACTGAATCTAAATCAAACTGGCAAGCGGACAATGGCTGTTGTTTCTTAGCTATGAGAGTCGATAATTACTCGTAATTAGACAGAGTAAGGCGCAGTATATAGAATAAACGGGTGCGCAAACATTTCCCCCTCTGAACTTTCAGTATGAACCTTCATTAGGAGAAACCACAATAGTGGAAATTCTAGTAAAACGGGAAGAGTTCTATAATTGCTGGGTGGCCACCATATTGGATTCCCTCAGCTCAGTGCTAACCTATGAAGTCAAGTTTATCATTGATTAACAATTTATCTTGGAAGTTATTTTTAATCAGTTGTAACTCGTAATAGAGTAATAAATTCTTTACACGTGGAAATCTTTCAATTTTCAACAGAGACATGAATAATATTTGTAAATTTTAATTATTCAAGGAAAAATGTTATATACTGTGTTTTAAGATAAAATAATCCCTTTTGATGTTCGAAACTCCAAAAAAAAAAGAAAAAAAAAGGAAATGGGCAGAAACGTTCAGGATATCTAAAAAACCATTTTTTTTTAAATTATCAATATTGCTATAGATGTAAAGATTAAGCAAAAATTTATTTTAAATATCGAATCATGTCGTTACTTTTACCCCTTTTTTTAAGTGTTGTAGGAGGGAGGACCACTAGTAACTACATCGGACCCAACCATCGCGGTTGGCAGCGCTGGCCAATACTCTACTGTGGTACTCGCACATGCTGGCACGTATAGTGAAATTCACGAAAGTTTTGGTTTGATTTTCTTCTTGTCGGAGTCTGTAGGCTCTGTGATTAGCATGGAACAACATCTGACTAGGTCATCCCAATTATGATGGTTTATCAAGAGGAGGTGGATAAATACACCAGCTAAGTGATATATATATATATATATATATATATATATATATATATATATATATATATATATATATATATATATATATATATATATATATACATACATATATGTATATATATATATATATATATACATACATATATGTATATATATATATATATATATATATATATATATATATATATATATATATATATATATATATATATATATATATATATATATATACATATATATATATATATACATATATATATATATATATATATATATATATATATATACATATATATATACCCAACAAACACAGAAGCATCGGGCCGGGGTCGGAAGGTTCCGGCCAGCCGATTTCACCACTGCCGGGCCGGCGCATTAGGTCAGTATCGTTTCCGTCACGGCTGTGTCCTCTCGCCCGCGACTACCCCGTCGACTGCCGGGCCGCTTCCGGTAGGATTCGAGCCATCGTTCATCCGACTACGAACCGTTAGGCAGCCGCGATTAAGCCATCGATGCGGACAGATAGCCGGAACGTAACCGGAGGTTGACGGGCCGGTTACGGGAGCAATAATTGGTGTCGACATACCGTCATCTACCCATCTCGTAAACAGCAATGTGCCGTAGGTCCGGGCATCATGCCAGCATTCTACCAGAATCGGACCGCCGGCATTTTTTCTAAGTTTTACGTAGGACCCTTTTGTTTATATGCTTTTTATTATTATTTATTTCATTGACGATTAACCTCTGATATCAACCCTTTCACTATTATTTTTTTTGCTTTCATATTTCTAGCATTTTTTCCAGTTTTGCCTTATGTATTTTTAGGTATTACCAAATACTGATCTTTGTTATTACCTAAAAATTTGTATATGAATCACTAGTTTACTTGTTAGAACAAAACCTCATTTTGCATTAAGATACATTTACCCAAATTTGAAAGTTAAGATAACATTAATACCAACCATTAAAGCTAAATCATCTTTCCACTCGATCTAAGGTTACAGTTTGTTTTTTTTTAATTTAGAATGAGATTATAGTACGTAAAACAGTACTACTTTAATAATTAACCCAAAAAATTTGTACTTCCCCAGTATAAAATTTATTAACATAATTTGATAAATTTATAAACATAAATTTGATACATTCTTCAAACCTGAGTAATGTGTAGTGTGTATGATGAAGCCCATCTTTGTGAGCTTGTGAAAACTTGCTCAGAATTTATTTAAATTATTTTTTGGTGTAGAGTTAATAAATGCTCTACAGATAAGAAAATTATTTTTTGCATAGTTTTGTGAATTAAAGAGTAATTCATTAAATTCTTATGTCATTTTAAAAAAATATTTTCTTTTCTATTATATTGGACTTAATATCCAACACTTGATAGTACTATTTTTGAGAAATAGTACTATGATAGTAATATCTTCTATTGTAATTTTGAGAAAAATTATACACACACATGTTTTTAAATACAGAAAAGAGCTGGTTTAAAGTAAAAATAGTTTATTTAGAAAGTACATAGCACATTTACACAATTTTTTTCTATATTTTCTACAAAACAGGATCCTTTCGCTGTACCTCTGGCTCCATCTTTACAGCATCTAGGGAAAAAAAAGAAAGAGAAAATCAGTTCATAAATTTATGTGAAAGGAAAATGACTCCCATCCCCAGATATAATTTATGAATCAAAAGAATTTATTTAAATTATTTTTCTATGTAGAGTTAGTAAATGCTCTGCAGATAAGAAAATTATTTTTTGCATAGTTTTGTACATTAAAGGGTAATTTATTGTTGTAAAAATAGTTGATTGTTGAAAGTAGTTGAAAAATTCATTGTTGATAAAGTAGAATTAAATAAATCCAATTAGGAAATATAAATTCTGAGACAGGGTTTAAAAAAACTTGATACAAAACAGCACCCAACACATGAGTGCAGTTTTAAATCTGTTGTCATTTTATTGATAACTACTTCCAAGAAGTAAATTCCTACCACATTTTTTTTGTAAAACCAATTACATACTGTGAAAACTACATCATGTAAAAAATATTTACTTGATTAAATAAATATACTAATAGAAAATAGTTATAAAATATTTGTTAAAGAGTATTCCCCTTTTCACTAAATTTCTCTCTGTACAGTAGAAAATCCAACCATGTTGATTAATTTGTTATTATAGATATAAATAAAATAGGGTAGATTGCCCTGATAAGAGTACAATTAAGTTTTTAATGTTGAGCATAATTTCAGCTCAACGTTGAAAGCTGAATCAGAGACTTGTCTATAATGACACCAAAATTTCCTCTTCACTATTGACAATAATGCTGTTGAAAGTAGAGAAACACAAGAATAAAGATTGAATGCTAAGTAAAACATTAGCATACAAAATCTTAAATTTCTAAATTTGATTACAACATGCCATAGAGAGCATTAATACAGATGCTGGGTCAGATTTAGAAATTTAAGATTTTATATAGTATTCAATCTTCATTCTTGTGTTTCTTTACTTTCAACGTGAGAGTGATTCTCGATAGTGAAAAGAAAATTTTGTTGTCATCTCAAGTCTCTCAGTCAGCTTTCAATTATTGTACTCTATCAAGGCATTCTAATCTATTTTATTTATATCTGTAATAACTAATCATTTAATTGACAGGATTGAATGTCTTACTGTACTGAGAAATTTAGTGAAAAGGGTGAATACTCTTTAACAACTAATCTATTACTATAATAATGAATAAAGTAAAACTTTATTATATGATGTAGCTTTCACAGTAATTGGTTTTACAAAAATTGTGGTAGAAAGTAATTTGGGATACTAACTTCTGCACAGTATTTTAATAGAGCATATCTTTTGTTACTTAATTGTCAAATTATGGTGGGGATCTGTGTATAAAATATTTTTTTTATTTGTGAGCAGCTGTTATTAGGGATAACCACAGTAAAAAATTATTCAAAATATACTATTTAGATTCAATAATTATTAACAATTGTTATGATATATTGTTTGATTAGTCTAGGTTAATTTGAAAAATGAGGTGGGTAATATTGACTAGCTGTCAATGTTGAGTGAAATGGCATAGATTATATTATAAAGCGTGAAAAAACACTTAGACTTTTTGAACCAAGCTTCTAACCCAAATTTAAGTTTTTAAAAAAATATTTTGCTAATGAGAGTATTTTCACAGATCTTAACAATGGAATAGAAAACCCGTATAGTCAACAAATTCATGGATAAACGATTCAGTTCTAAAAGCAAAAAGCCTGGTTTCTGTATACTGTTGTAACATGATTATTATAAAAGTATACAGAAACCAGGCCTTTTGCTTTTAGGGCTGCATCTTTTATCCATGACTTAGTTGACAATACAGGTGTTATGTTCCATTCCTTAGATCCATGAAAATATTTCCAATTTTAAAAGTTTCATTAAATTTTTTTTAAAATTTTGGTTAGAAGTTCGGTTTGAAAAGTTAAAAGTATTTTATTGCACTTTGTAAAATAATCTATGCTACTGCACTCAACATTGACAGCCAGTCAATCTTTGTATGCTTGCATCATTTTTCAACTTAACTTAGATAAACCAAATAATACACCATAAAAAAACCTACACACTTGCAAACATAACCTTATTATAGTCAACAATTATTTAATAATTAACTGAACCTAAATAATATATTTTGGAATATTTTTTTACTGCCCTTATCCTTACACTTTATAATAACAGCTGCTCACAAAAATATATTTTATGTGACAGATCTCCACCAAAATTTGACAATGAAATAATAAAATTAAATACTAGGCAGAAGTTAGTATTCCAAATGACATTCAACTACCTATTAGCTCATCAACGAATAATCTAATACATCTAAAAGCAATATTATTATTATTATTACTTCTGTAAGGAATTATGAATGAACCTCTAACTACTTCTCATGAAATTCTGATAATTAAATTAAAAAATTTTTAACATTAACTATCAAGAGTAAAATAACCCTTGGCATTTTATATCTTTATAATATAAAAATATAAAATTTTTTTTGGTAAGCAGTTATGATAAAAGACTTTCACAAGAGTCACGGTTAACTGAAGTCCCTGAACTGCACTTTCAGACATACCTAATACTTTAATAACATGCTTGCCAGTTAAAAATATAATGAATAAAGGAAATCAATATCAATCCACAAATTACTGCAACCAAAGTTTATGAAAATGTTCGGATTAGCGTATAAAATATACAAAGAGAAATTTGAAAATTTGAGTTGTTTATTAATTAAGAATTATGTAATAAAAATATTTTTTATGGTTTTTCATAGAAAAATTCAAATTTAAGTACAAAAAATAAATTTTAAAAAAATATATTATCAACTTTGTGATTTTGCCCACAAGTTCACTGCTGAAAAAAATAAAGGATATCTAGAGAAAAAAAAAAAAAATGGGTTCAGTGAGGTTAAAATGAACTTACAGATTATGAATCGAGCACACTGCCAAGTGAGTTGTGGAATCTTTTCATGGAAATCACAATGAGGTGAAGATGGATTCAGTTTCAGAATTCTGTAAAGAAACCAATATTTTCTTACAATGCCATAATAAAAATTAGAGTGATTTGTGACACCAAGAAGCATTGAAAAGCAGAGTTCATTATTTATTTATTTATTTTACAAATGCCACACACTACCAAAAATAGCACCTATGCAATCAGTGCACGTGCTCTCCAATACTTCTCAACAAGATCAGTAAAACGTTTTAGTGCAGAGCACTCGTCTATTTGCTTATCAGTGAAATAAAAAAGGTAGTATGACCCCCTTACATGTATACTTTGGACCATAGGCGTAGCGTGCTTCTAACATTTGGGACGGATACAAATTGAATTCAGCTAGGGCCCTTCTCAGCGCATTGACTACCGATCAATCCTTAAAATTTGAAATATGATTTTTTGAAATTGAGTAACAATAGAATTGGTTTGAGTAGTATTCAAAAAGTTATACAATGAGGAAAATAAATGTAATATAAATAAAAGAAGAAAAAAAAATGTAGCATCGAATTTTTGTTATGGATCATATCATTGTTAAAAACTATGTTAGGGCTAAAGACATAATCGGTATTTTCAGTGTCACAGTTTGAAAAAAATGGGAAAAAACCAACTTTTTAAAAAGTTTTCTACAATTTTCTGATTTAACTGAACCAAAAATTTCTCCTCACATGAATTTTCAAATCAGATTAAGTGAAAATTACACATAATGGAATATGCACTGAGCATATAATTTAATACCAAAAATTGCCTGGTGATTAAAAGTTGAGAAGTAATCAGACTTTCAATGTGCTGAATATGTTTAGCACAATATTTAAATAAGACTTTAATATACATGAACTAGATTACTACCTCGCAAAACTTCCAAGAAACAATTTCAACTAACTATTGTATAACTTTCCATATAATTTGGCTTTCCATAAAACTCCAACTGATGTTCAGAATCAGTTGAGTTATTTTTCAGGCACAACTTTATCAACATATTTAATTATGAAACTTTGAGAAAGTAAAGACAATTTACAATGCATTTCCCCCCATTTTTTAAACAGCTAAACAAGATGCTCAGTGGAATTTTAAAAAATTTAGTACAAATTTAGTACAGGATCAAAAATATAAAATAATGGTCTATTAGGATTTGAAGGATGATTATATACTTAAACAAGGGGGGTAGCAAAATAGGATATTGTTTAATAATAAAGTCAGTTGTTCAGTCAAGAAGTCAATTATTGTATTTTGATGATCAGAAATTTTATGTCTTAGAACATCAAGCAATTCAATTACCACATTTAATACATTTTCACCATCACTCATTACTGTTTTCATTTAATCCAAATTCTTTATATAAGTATTAAGACTTAAAATGGAATAAACATGTTTAACAGAGAGAAAAATTTATGGCATGCATAAAATTAAATTTTACCAAAATTTAAAATTACTTAGCCCATTAACTAATGATCTAATACATCCAAAAGCAATTTCCTTTTTACTACTTCTGTAATGAATTATCAACGAACCTCTAACAACTTATCAGGAAATTCTAAAAATATTTTTAAAATTTTAATGTTAACCATTAAGAATAAATAAAGCTTGGCACTTCACATTTTCATAATATAAATATCATTTTTCTGTTATTATAAAAGACTCTGTAAACCAGGCGTTTTGCTTTTTGGAACTGTATCTTGTATCCGTGAATTCATTGATTATACAGGAGTTCTATTCCATTATTAAGAAAGGGTTATTTCATTCACTTATCAAACACACATTTTGATATAATAAACCACAACTCACAATGGATGTCTTATCTACAATTTTATAAACAAACTTTGTCTATGAACACATTTTATATTTTCTAAATAAACCTTGGCATTTTATAATTTTATAATATAAATCTCTTTTTTTGGCAAGAGTTAAAGTCTTTCACAAGATTCGTGTTAACTGAAATCCCCGGACTGCACTTTCTCACTCACCTAAAACCTTAACAACAAGCTTCACAGTTAAAAAAGAATAAATAAAGAAAATCAATATTCTATCCACAAATTATTGAGACCAAAGTTTATGAGAAAGTTCAGATTAGCGTCTAAGTTAAAAAAACTAATTTGAAATTTTTAGTTGTTTAATAAATATTTTTAGTTTTTTTCATAGAAAAAATTTAATTAGTTAAAAATAAATCTAAAAAAATATTAAAAACAGTGATTTGGGCCACAAGTCCACTGCTGAAAATAAAAGTATATCTCGAGAATAAAAAAAGGTAGGCTCAGTGGCGTTAAAAACTTACGCAGGTTATGAGATCCAAGTGGTCGCAGAACTCCCCGACTACGACTTCAGTCTCCCTGCCAATCGTAAACACCCACGGGCGTGTCTCCTTAGGAGATAACATTAATTTCCCCACCGCGATACTCTTCACTTATTTCCCACCTACTCTCGTCGCTGTCGCAGCGCAGTGCATTCGCGCTGGCCTAGTAAGCCCTACGTTATGGGTTCGGGCCTAGGTGGTGTCGCGTAGTCCAAATTATATTATCTTGATATTTTCACTTTTCCCCCAGCGGAATTCTGCGATTATCACATTATTATAGTATGACCCTGAACGGGGCCTTTTTTTTTCTTTTCTATGTTTAATACCTAGTTTACTGTGGGCCAGTAACCTCCCTATCCGGAATAAAAATCATCTACATTAACTACTTAATTAACTAATAATTTTAATTCTTCTAATACTAGTAATAATATTGTACCAGCTTCATTAAATTTTAGCCTTTCCTTCATCTCATGAAGGACTCAAATTTTAATTCACCTTAAAAGACCTTAAATCTTAATACCTACCTATCTTAATCACTATTAAATCCTACTGAGCATATTTACATTGACAACGAAATATCTTGCTGATAGGAGTTAAAACCAGCAGGTCCAGGAACTCCACTTCCAAAATAAAATAGCAGTTGAGATCCAAGTGGTATTTGTCTTTCAAGCCTGAAGCTCTGAATAGATTCCAGTTTCAAAATTCTGTAAAAAAACCAATATTTTCTTATAATGCCATAATAAAAATTTAATGTTTTATCAAACCAAGAAGTATTGAAAAGTAGAGTTCTTTATAAACTTGCTTATCACTAATATAAAAAGGGGAAAAGAAACTAATTTTACCCTTTATATATATATATTAAGCCAATAAGTTCACATTTATTTTGCACAGCATGACAACAAAATAATTTCCAAAAGACCATTAGAGATGAACAGCTTATAGATAGTTATTGAGAACATTCTCAGATTTATAAAAACTCTTATCGTACAATATCTATTACAATAAAGCAATTTTTTGTATGTACACATTCTGATAATCTACAAATCTATATACTTATAAATATATAATTTAAAAACATGGAATGCAAATTAATAAGTTAAGAAACAATTTATGTATCTAAATAGTCTATTTTGGAATAATTTTCACTGCCATCATCTCTAATAACACTGATAAAAGTGATTTCAAACACGATACAAATTAGAAAATTAAATGCACGTGGCATCTATATTGACCAAGAATACATATATAGCAATTGAGTGTACACATAGAACATTATAAATAGAATTTTAAAAAAATTATATTTTAAGGCTATTAAGATTATACATGAAAAATACCTATTAGTGTTTAGCATTTAAATTAAAATATATAATTATACTAAATACATTCTTTTAAATTATGAACACAAAAATTTTAAGAATATTTGTTCTTTATTTCTTTATAATGTATAAAATGCAGTGTATTTTATAAAGTTTACTCAAAACACAATTTGATAAGGAATTCAATAGATCCTTTTGTATGATTTACAAGTTCATTTTTAGAATCTTTTATAATGTGGAACGTTTTTGAATCCATCTTTTAACATTTAGACATGGATAATTTGTTGCCTATTGATACCTGGCAATAAGAACATTGTAAAATATATTTAATAGGAAAATGGACAATTTTTCCACCATTGAATACTATGCATGAATTTACTATGGAGGAATCATGTGTAACTGATTTATCAATCCAGTAGTAAAAAAATGTTTAATTTGGATTAACATATTAAAAAAAATTGCATTATAATTTTCTTTCAAATTTCTTTAAAGAAATAAAATGGAAAATATTATACTGGAAATGAAAATACATTTTTATTTTTCAACTATGTAGATTTGGAATTGATATTTGTGTCATGTATTTTATACTTTCTAAAGGATATAAAAATCTAAATAGTGCGTACAAATTACAATTCTAAATATTAATTTAATTAGCAAATACTTAAGACTTTCACAAGAGTCCATTTACTTCCTTTGTCCATCTAAAATATTAACTGAAACACGAATCTTAAATTATTCCGAAACAAAATGTTTTTATTTATACATACGAAAGTGCTCGTAAGTGCCATAAGTATTGCTAATTCAATACACTCAGTTCAGTAGAGTTTGATCTGAAATATGGTCAATTCATATATAACTTGGATTAAAACACTATCTTATAACAGAAATAGAATAATGTTCACTATGTAAGGGTGTTAAATAAAATCTAAAGGCAATAATTTAAGACTAACGAATGAAACTTACTTGTGGATTAATTTCAACGAACTTGTAATCAATCTTTAATGGCGCCTTTTCAATCACGTGCAACTGAATGTCCAATCAGATGACACTAGTGCATTGTAGTATGACGAGGCGAAAAAAAAGATGGTTTGAAATTTCATTATGCTATAGCTTTCAAAAGCTGACTTTTGGTATTGAATATAAAATTTTATTGCTCTACTGAAATATTTTTCAGGTGCTTCAAAATAGATATTTTTGTGAAAAGAGATAAAATTCTTTTTTTCTGTTTATTTTATGGTATATTAAATTAATAATATATATTTTTTGTAAATAAAATATTCAAAATATTTTTACAAGAAACTTAGGTATTTCTAAGTATTTCTAATTTTTAGATGTCATTACAGAACAACTGATTTTGTAGAATTTCGCAATTTTCATCATCTTAATTTTACAGTAGTATATTCTTATAATACACATTGGAATGAAAAAAACAATTTTTAATTAACGGACCTTAGTTAAAATAAACAAATCACATTTATTTAGAAAAATATTAATGTAATGTCTTTAAAGGCAAAGTGTTATTTTGAAATAAACATTCATATTTTTCAAAAGTCCATAGTAATCATACATGGTTTGCTTTACTTATTTCACTGACACATTGAATTGCTTTCTGTTTGTCATCAGAAATATGCCTCTTCATAGGAAGTCCTGTTACTTTAACATCATTCCATTCAATCATATCAATATAATCCTTGGCATCAAAGTTTATACGTTGAAATAAAAACTTTTTGATGCCACCTTCATTTTCAGCCCTTGCTTTTAGATTCCGGGGTAATCCAAGCTCTCTCTTACATGACTGCGATCATCTGATATCATACAAAGGACGAGATTTTCAGAAGCAGATTTCTGGCACTGGAAAATGTATATAAGATAGCATAATAGCATTTTTCAATGACAACAACCAGAATTTAAACATTACTGTAATTGGAATGGGTGGAACTGCCGTGAACACTGGATTGAATAATGATGTGGTTCGTTTATTTGAAAAGGAATTAAGAAGGCCACTGCAGTGGTTGATTTGTCTATTTCATGGAAATGAACTGCGCCTACGTCCTAATTTGGAGGAGAAATAGGTAAACAACTAGAAAACTGCTATGAACTTCCAGTAATTGAATTATCACCTATTGAAAATGGCATTCCATTACTAGAAATTAAGGATGATTTAAGTGTGGACCCAAAATATTTGTTAGAAATGTCTAATGCAATCTCTGTTGGAAGGTGCTCTTCTGATTTGTCTATGAGAAAACCAGGAAAACTTTGTTATTCATGATAGCTTACATTAGCAAACCGAATACTTCACTTGTATGTGGGAACAGAATGTACTGCAAAAAAAATCTCCGAATACTGACTGAGTACATTTTGTAAGTATATGCATCTGTTTCGTTTCACATAAAGCGGAAACTATCTTATATCCATGGATCGAAGCACTTGTGGAAACTTGTAAGCTATTCACGTTACCTCCATCAGACTCTTAAAAATGTAATTGACCCAGTCATTCAAAGAAATTCGTACTTTGCTGCTTCTGAAAATCTCCTCCTATGTATGATATCAGTTGATCGCAGCCACGTAAGACAGCTTGGATTACGCCGGATTCTAAAAGCAAGGACTGAAAAATGAAGGGGGCATTGGAAAGTTTTAAGTTCAACGTATAAACTTTGATGCCAAGGATTATATTGATATGATTGTACGTAAAGATGTTAAAGTAACAGAACGAGGCATATTTCTGATTATAAACTAGGAAGCAAAATAATCTGATCAGGAGAGTCAACGTACTGACTTCAGCAATTTTCCATGTCACACACAAGCAGTAGAAAGGATTGTTAAATTCGTTACCGAGTCACCCTTACCCGTCCGTGGCACTTCTGCAAGAGTTGCATTGATAAAACGAAAATACATTCTCAAAAGATAATGCCAAAATTTAATAATAAAAAACAAAACAAAACACAATTCAATGTGTCAGTGAAATAAGTAATGGAAACCATGTGTGATTACTATGGACTTTTGAAAAACATGAATTTCTTTTTTTTCAAAATAACGTTTAACATCCCCAATCTCAAAGAACTTTTTAATCTTATGCACAGTAAGTGTGCGTTTAAATTTTCTTCTACACCCACTTTTGATTATATTCCTAAATCTGAAAAAGTTAAACCTCTGAATCAGGCTGATGAGCTTAAAGCAGGGTGTTTAACCTTTTGCAGCATCTGGGCCACATGGTAAATTTTTTCAAGGCAGGCGGGCCGCATAAAAAAGTCAACTACATTCAAAAGTTTAGTTTTATTATGAAAATGAAAAATACATTGTATATGTAATGTATAAAATATTATAATCTTGGTATGCAATGTGATGTGGTAATTTTGAACGAAATCGAACATAATGTGATTTTTTAAATTTGGGTTAGTCTAAAGCGAATTGCTCTCGACTCTAACTTAACTAGCATTAATGATCGAATCAATCTCTCTAACCAATTTTCTATCCTAGGAAACTGTCGTAATCCGGAGGAAAGAAATTCCCGCTGCTAATGATGAATTTCCTGTTAGGCGGGAAACCAAACCTGAGCCATGTTTTTTTTTTTTAATGGCGGAAGGGTAAAAAGATACCCTCAAGAAAATGTACAACCTAGTCAAAATTCAATATCCCAAATCAATTTCATGAAACTTTCTCAAAATCTTATCTGAAAACATTACTGCAATTGGATTAATATCGGACCTTTCAAAATTACTTAATTTACTTACGCATTGAATTTTTTTGGAAAAAAAATCCCAAAACCGAACGACGACTTAAAAATTAAAAATTTATGTTCCGATCTTAATATTTCAAATCTTACCCAGTCCATTAATTGTTCACAGGTTAATTCTGATAGTGTTATTCTGATAGTGTGGTTTCTGATAGTGTTTAACATTTTTCCTTTATTTTTCTGTTCCATGCGAGGCAGTTTCCTCTTATTGAAGTTCCACACTTGATACCCTATCAGGGAATGCTGGTGTGGGGCGTTCGTTTTTGCTTCCCATGCTTCAGTCCTCGGTTCGATCCTGCAAAGTGCAGTTCTGTTATCTGTACTCACGGATGTTCAAACCTGCCAATTTAATTTATTAAATATAACTTACTTATTATTTTAAACTTAATTGCCTTATTTTTTATTTCTAACATTTATTTAAACTAATTTTTTTGCCTTTTTTTTTCTTATTGTAAATATTATTTCTCGTATCCTGATTCAATTACAAAAAAAAACAATGTAATATATATTCTTCAATGTACGTACTGAGGATAAAGGGTCTTATTTTTTTATATCTTTTGGTGTCTCATGACATCTACTGTCTATGTCTCTGACATTACATTACATTAATATTTTTCTAAATATGTGTGATTTGTTTATTTTAACTAAGGTCTGTAAATTTAAAATTCTTTTTCTTTCATTCAAATTTGTATTATAAGAATATGTTACTGTAAAATTAATACGATGAAATTCGAGAAAAAATTCTACAAAATCAGTTGTTTTATAATGGCATCTAACAATTAGAAATACTTAGAATATGTAAATTTCCTGAAAAATATATTTTGAATATTTTATCTACAAAAATATATATTATTATTTTAATATACTATAGAAGAAATTTAAAAAAATACAAATTTTATCACTATTTCCTCTCTTATAAATAAAGAGTGGTGAAACAAGGACCCATTTTTAAGTAGATATTTAATTTCTCCAGTAATATATAAAATTGAAACTAATTTTCATCTGTTTTTATAAGCTTCTAGGGAGTTAAAAACATACACACAGAATACAATCTTTACATACAAGGAAAATTATGTGAATTTTCACATAATACAATTATACAATTTCACATAATACTTTTCACATAATACAATCTTTACATACAAGGAAAATTATGGGAATTTTCCGCGTAAAAGAAGTTTCACAACAATGAAATAAATATTTTTGAAAAGTCTGTTAAATTTAATCTTCGCCTTCCCTTTCAAATCCATAATTCTGATGCAGATATCTGTTACTTGTGGTTACGAATCGGAGGTACAGTTCCGGGACGATGCAGGGTAAACGATTTCGGTGCGATTCATATCAACCCATAACAGGCCCTGAAACACGTAAACGGAAAGCGTTTCCCCTTCGGAGGTTCGTAAACAACCCGCCAGTGGCCCGACAAAATTCTCCCGTACTTGTCGTTCAACCGGTGCCTCCAGCACTGGCCCGATAAGCTGCCGTCAGTCCTGTGTTTGTTGGGTATATATATATATATACATACATACATATATATATATATATATATATATACATACATACATATATATATATATATATATATATATATATATATATATATATATACATACATATATATATACATATATATATATATATATATATATATATATATATATATATATATATATGCATATATATATACATATATATATACATACATATATATATATACATATATATATATATATATATATATATATATATATATATATATATATGCATATATATATATACATATATATATACATATATATATATATATATATATATATATATATATATATATTATGTATGTATGTACATATATATATTGCTACATTAACTTTGTCAAACCTCGAATCTTAATCACTGATGATTTATGAAATGAGGTCGAAAGGGAAAGACGAGGGGATCTGCTGCCATCAAATCGTCTTAATCTTATGATCTGGTCTAATTCTGCAACAAAAAACTACTGATATTCGACATAATGCATGACAACATGAACTCGTGCTATATATTAAGGGATAAAAATGACAAAGTCAAGTTCTAAACAGCTTGTTTTAATAATTTAATAACTGCTTTAATAACTGTCTGGGTTAAAATATAATAAACTTAAAATATGAGTTATTCATATAATTGTATATTTTACATAAAAAAAACTACGATTTTTTTTCTCATTTATGCAGATTCTAACCCTCTCCCCTGTCCCACTGAACATCATTGTATATTTTACATAAAAAAACTACGATTTTTTTTTCATTTTATGCAGATTCTAACCCTCTCCCCTGTCCCACCAAACAAATGAAACGAAATAAAGTAAAATAAAATTATTCTGATAGTAGCAAGTAGTATTTAGGCTTAGTAATAAAATAAAGAAAAAAATAAGAAACACAGATTGGCAGTTTAGGAACTCATTTTAAAGTTTGATTTCCGACGAAAAGTTCCGGAAAATTTTTCTAAAACAGAAATAAATCATTGTTTTAAATTCCTTTTTGTCTGAGCATCATTTTGTCTAGACAGGGTATTAGCCTGAAAAGTATTGTGTGTTCCCATATCCGGTAGAAAAAAAAATTGTACTGAAAAATACAATGGAATGTTTGTAAGGGCTTAAGTAAATTCTAGAACCACGGAAATTCATGTTTAGTTCTAAGGGAATATAAGAATATAATATTTCGTTCTTTTCTGCGAAAAAAGTTTTAGGGGTAATTTACCGATATTTTTTGTGTCATACATTTTCTTTTCTTATTTTAAACTAAATTCTTATATTTTACGAACTTAATATTATATAAAAAATATTTTTCTGTTGTTGCAAAGTTTTTCGAAGGTATTTGCGGATACAAAAGACTTTTACGAAGTGAGAGAAATTTCTGTTTTCGGTAGAAATATACATTTGCATTGCAGAACAGACATGTATAAAAAATTTTCTTTTGAAATGTAAGCAGACCATAAAATATTACTTAAGTAATAGAACGTGTTTGAAACGCGAGAGTTACCGACATGGGACCATTATATTGACTTTAAGAGAGATGTCACTTAAATTCGGTCTACGCATACTATATTATGAGCTTTTATTGCTTCTAAACCATCGTATCGGTTTTCCATTTTATTATTTACATTTTTAGTCTATCGGAGAACATTTATAATAACCATTCTTCTATATTTATTACGAATGCAACGGTAACAATCACACTGGGATTTATTTTTTATTGCTTTTATTTTACTCGGATAAAGGAAAACACCAAAGCTTAATGATGCGCTTAGGAAATATACAATGAATATGACAGACTAAATAATTTGAATAATTCTTCAAAAATATAGTTTCTTAAAAACGCTTCATGAGATAGGTTGAGGCGGTCCGCGACCAACAATTCTTTTCTTTTTTTTTTACTTCCATATCTTTCTTAGAGACGTTATGCAAAAAAAAAACTGCTCATTCCCTGACTTAATTTGTCCGATAAATTGAGGGGCTTGGGGTTCCTTGTGTGGATGACAGATCTGTACTGCTTGTCCGGCATCCTCGAGCCCCACAGCAATGGAAAGCACCGGACCTGGGAAATTAACCTTCGTCTGCGTATTCAGGTATTGCTAAGTAGCGGCTGGACTTCAGGTGTTTCATGGACGATGGGCTTTTATGGCCTGGGGGTCCGAGGTGTCAAACTCAAAGGTTGTCCGAAAAATTGCTAATTTTATTAAACCCATTTAAACTTTCCGTAGTTTTTATATTTACCCTCATGCGAACTCATAGCTAAAAATGACTCGTGGGTGAATAGATAGCTTGCAATTTTAAGAGAGGAGACCGTTGACCATATAAGGTAACGCGTAACTTCAAAATTTGCTGATGTAATGATGATTATAACCACAGGAAGGGTATCCCTTTGGGAATATGGGGTATGAAGTGATATATAATTACGTCTTTACTTTTACACTCTGCAGTTAAAACTCGAGGATCCCTTGTCCAGGTAAGACTCATCGCGCTTCCAGAATGACTTACAAAATGTGCTTTTATACATAATATTGTGTATATTTTTGAAGTTTGAGCATCTGTGCTGCCACGAGTACAATTTACGATGTGTTTCAAGTTCTAATATTTAAACCTAACCTAACACACACACACACACACACACACACACACACATATATATATGTATATATATATATATATATATATATATTCCAGTACAGTCGATAAGTTCGGGGACTACCCTCCCCCCTCATGCCCAGTGTGTGGGGGAACCGAAATAACGATGTTGTTTGCAAGTCTGGTTATCTGCGTACCCGTGAGACGTCATATGACGCTTTGCACAACTGCTAAGGCGCGCAGCTCACCATTTGGCTGCAGACTGTCAGCCTATGATGTCGATGTAGCAAAATGTCCTTTTAGGAGCAACGTTCCAACATTAAATTCTGCTACAAATTAGGAAAAACCCCTGCAGAAACGTTAAGGTTACTGCAAAAAGCGTATCGAGACGAAGCTATGTGCAGATCGGAAGTTTTCAAATGGAACAGATTGTTTAAAAATGGGAGAGACGCTCTTACAGATGATCCGCGAAGTGGGTGGCCAGTGACCCCACAAACGGAGGCTAACATCCAACGGGTAGGAGCAGTGGTTGTTTGGTTGGTTGAAGTTTATTGGCGCAAGGTTCAGAAAGGACAAGCTGCGCCAAACACAAGGTAACATCATCAGCAAATGGTATGTACAGGTTCTTCGTCGTCTCCGGGAGGCAATCAGTGGTATTCGTCCACACGTTTGGAAATCCAACATGTGGATGTTGTTGCATGACAATGTCCCGGCACACCGATCCCTGATGGGGCAACAAGCCCTTGCTAAACACGGCACCACAGTTCTGCCACATCCCCCGTATTCCCCAGACTTCACTCCTTGCGATTTCTACCTGTTCCCAAAACTGAAAGATCGCATCAAGAGCAAGCGGTTTGCAAATGCCGATGAAGTGATGGCAACAGCGACAACCGCTTTACGACAGCTCTCACGCAACGGGTTCCAGGACTGTTTCCAGAAGCTGTATCAACGCTGGCAGAAGTGTATAGTTGCGGAAGGACATAATTTTGAAGGTGATTATGTTCAGAAGACTTTGTAAGTGTATTAGTTCTTGTAGTAAATAAAGTCTCCGAATTTATTGACTGTACGAGTATATATATATATATATATATATATTTGATTTTCCCCCTACCGATCGAAGAAACAGAGTTTCCAGGACGCTCGCACGTGCCCCTCAAGCGTCGGGTATCGCAAAGCCGAAAGGATACTCGAATTTGCGAGAATTTAAAATCCAGAGGTGAGCGGGGCTATACGGTCTCCGCCACGTCCGCGATGCTAGCGATCTCGCCGTATGGCGCCATACCACTAAGACTTCTTGGAAGTCCTTCCTTAAGCTCTTTTTAGCCCTAGATAACTATGCTCTGCCAAATGCATCCCAAAAAACGGACACGGGGATGCAGGTTTCAAGTTACTAGATAAATCGATAACATCAGCGAAACCACCATACGAGTTTATAGTTATTTTGGCACCTCATTTGCAAAAAGTAGCACTAGAGACTCCTTTAATTCATGCTGAAAAAATCCAAAAGTCATCTTCCCAGAAAGCCCGAAATATAGCGTTGGTGCCGATTCCGAATTAATGGAGGAAGCGATGACACCAGAGAAACCGCCGTACGAGTTTATCCTTTTTTAGGCACCTTATTGGCAAAACTTAGCATCAGAGACGCCTCAAATTCAGGGTAAAGGTTTATTATTACAAAATACTTCTCCCAGAAAGCTGAAAATACATCGTAGAGCCAATTACGAATTTAACGTGAAAGTGGTGACGTTAGATAATCGAAATTTCCGAATTTCCAGCTACCGATCGAAGAATCATGGAACTTTCGGGATGATCCCTCAATCCTTTCATACTTCAGGTGCCGCAGAGTCGCAAGGATAATCGAATTTGCGAGATTTTTAAGATCCCGAGGAGAACGGGGCGATACGGTCTCCACCACGTCCGCGATGCCAGCTATCTCGCCGTATGACGTCATTTCGCTGGAGACTTTATGAAAGTCCTTCGTAAACCTTTTTTTAGTCCTAGATAATTATGATCTGGCGAATCCGTCAAAGTAGTACTTCCTGCTCTTTATGTAAAACTGGGCCTTATGGAAAACTTTGTAAAGACATGGATAAGAGTGGGGAAGCCTTTTTGTATTTGTTTAAGAAATTTCCACGCCTCAGTAAAGCCAAAATAAAGGAGGGTTTTTTTGTTGGTCCACAAATACAGAAACTGTTCCAAGATGAACATTTCAATAATACTCTCACGGGTGATTTGAAATTAGCCTGGGATACCTTTGTTCAAGTGTTCATCAATTTCCTTGGAAATAAAAAGGCAGAAAACTATAAGTATCTTGTGGAAAACCTTCTGCAGTTCAATGATAGACTGGGGTGTAACAGGACCTTAAAGTGAAACTTCTTACTTTCACACTTGGACTTTCTTCTTCGAAAACTGTGATGCTGTTAGCGACGGACATGATATACGTTTTCATCAACAAATTTCGGACATGAAAGAAAGATATCAGGGAAAGTGGAGTGAATCAATGGTAGTCGATTACTGCTGGACACTCATCCTGGAAGGTTGTTGCTGGAGGATCACCAGCAACCGAATACAAACGGCAGGCAAAGAGATGGCGCTTTCACTAACCTTTCTTCGAGGAAGAACAACAAGGTAAATACATCCATACGCTTCAAATACATTCACACGCGCCTGAAAAGGTTAAAGGAAATTCTGAAAAGTTGAAATAACTAAATAAACTTGAGCTAAACTTTCATTTTCATGATCATTTTGTGTTCAAGATCCTCGAAAACATAAAGATTAACTGTTTTCATCAAAGTTACAGAAAAAGTTAAATTTTGTTGGCTATTGTTATCTGAAAACTTTAGCCAGCTATTGAATGTATGATATTTGATATACGAATTTCGTGATATAGTACAATCATTTATACCTTTACTTGGACTTTATCAAAAGTGCATCCTGTATGTTTCCTAATAAAATCTGATATAGGAAAATAACGTATTGTCATCTTTAATCCCGCAGATAGTTTGTCTAAGCTTCGTAATTAAAATTAAACTGAAGTACATTACTTTCTTGGCTCTATTTTGTCTTGATTTTTGTGACTTATGTTTAAAGAGTTTTTGGTGAGAACGGGTATGGAATCACGGATTTACCAATGGGGATATATCCTGTTAAAGTAACCGTGACTATGTGAAGAAGGCTTCTTTTGAAGGCCCTTCTTTATACGTTAACGAATGATAGCATTTCTAGCCGCAGAAAAGATGTTCGATCACATGTTATCGATAAAATAGTATATAAACTGGTTTTTGTTTTTCCTTTCTGCTACCATGTACAAGTAAACAAACTCAATTTGGTGAAATTCAAGGGTGCAGTCACAGGAGGGGGTAGTATACTTTGTAACTTCTATTCTTTGTTGCTGATAAAATAAATCTATTAATGAAAGTAATTCAAGAGCTGGAACATAAAATACCATAAAACTGCAGTTTTTTACCCTTGAACTATCTCTATTAAGAACTATAGGCTCTCTGTTCTTTCAAAATAAATCGTATTCAAAGGAGAGTCACATACCTGATTCTTTCATCTGGCAGCTTCTAAGATATCCTGCATCATATCGATTCGAAGTCATATTAATCGCTCAGTTCTTTTGCAGATTAACATTTATTGCACAAACACGACATAACATAAATTACAAAGACTTTCAAGCATTATAAGGCCTTGGAGCCTTCAGACATTATTTTTGCGTTTGCAACGCAATCGTGTTCGAATCCTCTCTGACACAAAAGCAAAACAGAAAAACACTTCTCTTTTTCTCGAGCGCCACCTATCGGTACTATGGGAGGGATATTCAACAATCCCTAATAAATTGATCCTAACTGTATTATTGATCCAAGGTATATTACATTAACGCTTTAGAAAACCGTATTATGACCATTTCTTCACTCAGAATTCGAGGTAAAAAGTGCAGAAAGATTTAATTTATTTTTTACATTGCAGCAACGTTTCAATGCATGAATAAAAACTTAAGACATACCGTA
Source organism: Dolomedes plantarius (assembly GCA_907164885.2). Lineage (NCBI taxonomy): Eukaryota > Metazoa > Arthropoda > Arachnida > Araneae > Dolomedidae > Dolomedes > Dolomedes plantarius. Next base: position 92,402,365 of record OU015496.1, read on the forward strand.
AGATGGGGTTACTTTGTGACCGATTTTAAGTTTTTTCCTATACCAGCCGATCAGTTTTAAAAGCAGCCAAAAACGAACAATTGCAAAACATTGGTACAGCCTTTCCTTACGTAGTAATGTATTACGCTAACCTGGATCTTTAATTACCATTGAGAAATTAAAGTTAAAATGTGTCACAAAGTTACCCCGCCGAGTGGGGCTACTTTGTGACATCTGCGTTTTCGTCTTGAAACCAAGAGGAAAAATTACTTGACACAAAGTTAGACAGTAAAACGCTTATCAAAAGCTTTATACACGATTATATACACCTATTACAAATATTAGATAGCTTTACCTATATCTTTGACATCAAAGAGATATTGGGTGTATAGGGCAGCCATTAGTTCTTTGAGAAGATGAGGAAATTCGTCTTTCGGAACATTCTGCTCCTTCGAGTAGCTTTTTCCAGATAGTCAATATTTCTTTCTCTACAGAGGTATTTTAGAGGACGGAAAAATGCAACATCGAGCGGCTGGAGGAGGGGGTCGACTTTGTGGGTTATTTTGTGACAGTGTCAATGTGTAACAAAGTAACCCCATCACCATTCGATATTTAGATTATGTTCTCATATCTCTCGGAAATATCACTACACAAAAGTTATATTGCTCCACAATATAACCAACATATTGACAATAAAAAATAATTTCCTGTGGTAGTTGGTTGTATAAGGTGTTAGCCTTCAGCGCACAAAGTTTCTGAAGTTTGAGTCAATAGCTTGGCAACAGGTTTGAAAAATATACTGGCCAACGAAGACAAATGGCGAGCAGAAGCTTCGGACAAGCTGCTGGAGCTGTTCTTTTCCTTCCCGGTATCACGGGCGCGGCATCAGATCCGAAATACGAAAATATTACTATGCGTCACAAAGTTACCCCTGCAGTCACAAAGTCTTACGGTACCTCAAATTGACGGTACGTCTTGTCATTAAAAGATGGAAAAACGACCGTGTTAAGAAAATCCCCAGAGGAAAAAGGAGCTTGAAAATATTTTCAGCGATATGCAAGGTACCTCGCTGTGTTTATGACCAGGGCAATCCCACAAAAACAGATTATAAGACTATTTAAAAGAATACATTGTCTGAATATCTCTGATAATTCAGAATAAAAGAATACTGATATATATTAACTCAGAAAGAGACACGTATATAAAACATATACCATTATAAAAAATCGCAAATGTTTGGATCAAAATGTTAAAAGTGCAACTTAATTGTCATGTATCCTATTAATATATCATTTTGGCGAGAGTAAAATAAAATGATCCATACAGGATACAGTCACACGAAAAAGGAAGCTGTTTCTATAAACACAATTAGGAATGGAAAATGAGAATTCTTTAAATATCCAGAGGATATCATTTAAATACAGGCCTCGAAGTTGGGAGATTTAGTTTCGAATACCAGTCCTAGCTAATGGCAGTTACAAACTTATTCCTCAACTTATAAACTGGTAAATAAACTTATAAACTGAGAAATTGGCAGGGAAAGATTGAGATGGACCCAGCTTTGCCATTCCTCACCCTACATATAATTTTTCTTCCTGTCTTATTGTACATAAATACAGTCCAAATAAGTATGCATAACTTTATTTAGATATTTTGTCGGGAGAAGATAGTTATCGAATCCCAGACTCTACCCAATTAATTTTCAGTCTGCTCATATTAACTTGGTGATAATATCCTGATACCTTGAAGTGGGGGTAACCTCTCACAGATAGAGAAGTTATTATCTGCTTGTCATCCCACATTATACCAAAATTTAGAGAGTTGTTAAGATAATTTGATGTTTAAACCTCTAAAGCCTCCTATGGTTAAGGTAATTGGGAGGGCTTTTAGAGTCTGTATTATCCCCCCTCTTGTTAAGCAAATGTGTGCTTAATCAAACTACAGGCACCAAGAAAGATCGATTTTGAAAGTGAACAAATCACCCAAATTGTCCTTAATAGATTTAATTGATTTCACATCCTGGAGTGAAGCCTAACATTCCTGCAGCGAATGCAATTACTGGTTTTCGCGACTGCGTTCATTAAGTCTTTCAGCTTGTCTGAAGTTGACATTTGTCCTCATATGTTTCCGACTTGGGAAATGAAATGAGAAAATCTGTAGGAAAACTGCGTTCGTTTCTCTGAACTTTTCAATGCTTATTTGATTGTGACTCCATGACAACACTTTCTTTTAATTGTCTTCGGCTATGATTTAGTTCTGACGGGTTTTAACTGGGATACATCACGCGTGAAGAATGTTTGCTCGGGAAAAATATTTATTAATTACATCGTAAGGTGACTAAAATATGCTTCTCAAGGGATGAAATTTTTATGAAGAAGTTAGATTTATTAATTTCTGGCGACTCTCTATCAAAAAGGTACTCGTTTTCCTTTAAGAATGCCAATAAAGCTTGTAAAGTATTTTTTTTTGCGATTAAGAGGTATGTTTTACAGTTGAGTTAAACTAAAAGTTTAAAGTTCCGTGAAAGACATTTTTAAATACTTAGGGCCGAGATAATGCCTCTGTATTTCGATAGTCGCAGTTTCTTTTTTGTTTGCTTAACTTAGAGCTGTCTACACGTGTCTATTAATATATACCTATTTACGTAATATGTGTATACACACACAGACACACGCATGCTCGCACGCACGCACGACGCACACACACACACACACACACACATATATATATATATACACTACCCTACAATAATGGAGCGGACACCAGCGGATTTGCATAAAATCCGACATGCAATCGGATTTTATGCAAATCCAGTTAAGGTTAAATAAGATACACAAAGTGGTACTGTCGTTAATTTTTCGTGAAATTGTGACAATATGTCGAAACGAAAGAAACTTAGTGACTTTGAAAGAGGTGCTATAGTTGGTTGTCACATTAGTGGCAAGTCTATTTGCGCAATTGCGGTAGAATTATTACAGTCCCGGTAAACTTTTGGTGATGTCGTGAAGAAGTGAAAGACTACGGGAGTTAGGACGCGAACTGCACACGTTGGTCGTCCCCGTAAACTGACCGAAAGGGATCGGCGTATCTTGAAGCGTTAGGTTCGTAAGAACCACAAGAAACCACTCCAAATCATCAGTGAGTTTCAACATGTAGCAGTTATAACGGTGCACCCCAATACTTTGCGAAAAGAACTGACGCCCTAAATAAACACGGATGTCTTGCCGCACACAAAACAAACATCACCCCATCCAATAAAGCCGGCAGACTCGCTTGGTATTTGCAACGTCACAACTGGACTGTGGACCCTTGGAAAACTGTTTTATGGAGCGAGGAGTCACGCTACACGCTCTTCCAGTTGGGTGGGCGTGCTGGGATTTGGAGTATGCCAGGCGAACGTCTGTTACCCGAGTGCCTCATTCCAACTCTCAAGTTCGGTGGTGGTGGTGGTGGTGGTGTACTTGTTTGGGGGTGTGTTTCATGGTATGACCTGAGAGTTTTGCATATTGTTCCTGCTAAATTGAACGCAGTCGCCTACATGAGCATTTTGAACAATCAGATTCTTCCTACGCTCTGGCAATTTTATGGAATGGACGAATGTTATTTCCAGGACGACGATGCTCCATGTCATGTTGCAGCCTTTTTCAAGCAGTGGTATCAAGATAGGGATGTAAAACTTTTTCCCTGGCCTGTTCAGAGTCCCGACCTAAACCCCATAGAACATTTGAGGAACGAGTTAGAGAGACGCTTAAGGACCAGATAAACACGTCCGAAATCTATAGCTGAACTGTCGACATTCTTGTAACAGGAATGGACACAAATAACCATAGCTGTGTATCAAAACTTTGTTGAAAGTATGGCCAGAAGGGTTACTAATGTGATTCCAGCACATTGAGGGACCATCCCCCTATTAAAGCACGTATTCTTTCCCTTACACCATCACATCTTGCTGTCCGTTCCATTATTGTAGGGTAGTAAAAGCAATCTTTACATATAAATCTAGAGATTTTTCATATAATATAGTGAAACATCTCTAGCTTTTGAGCCGGCCACCCCTCAAAACGGTCGCTTTTTTTGGAGCCATTACTGGCCGTCATAGACAAGTTTCCTCTATATATAACCACTTAAATATCTACTTTATATGATGTATACATTTTTTGAAAAATCAGTTTTTAAATTTTAAATTTATCAAAGTATTATTATTATTTTTTCCATGTACTCTTGTTTTTGATTATATCGCCCTTTTTAATTCTGTAGAAAAAGAATAATGAAAGAATTTTCACCAATATATATATATATACAGTATGCCCACTAAAGTCCCTTCCCACCCTCTTAACTTCGGAACGGCTGCTGCTATATTCATAAAAGTGGTGTCTAGGTATAGTAAAGTAGCCATGCGCTACTCAATGAAACCACCTACCGCGCCACCTGGTGGAAAACTGCAGAGTTAGCATTCCTATCTCGAAAATGGAACGAGATAGGGAAAAAAAATGATTTACAAAGTTGTAGAAAATCATCGATTTAGTACGAAAAGATACCTTGCGGACATTAATGAGAAGACTACAACGGTTAAAACGCGCATTTGTTTTTCGTGATTTCCTACACTGTGACGTGACAAAAGGATCTGAGAAAGAAAAAAAACAACTAATTTTAACAATATACCTTTATTTGAGATGTTCAAACTTCTCACCGTCAGCAGCAATACACATTTGGATCCTCGTTTGAATCTCACGTTGCACACGTTGGAGCATAGAGCGTGACACGTTGGCACAAGCGTCCGTAATGCGTCGTTTAAGGTCCTGCAATGTTTGTGGAGGGGTCGAATACACCTGCTGTTTCAGGTATCTCCACAGGAAAAAGTCCAGTGGAGTCAGATCAGGCGAACGTGGAGGCCACTCTTCGAAACAGCCATACCCAATTATTTCGTCTCCGAATTCCTTGACGAGGTACTGCTTCACTGGAGATCTCAGCTTTGGAATACTCAGCCATGACCACGAGCATCAACATACTACAACCCCAAGAAGATGTCTCTTTTATAGCTGTTTCAGGTGAACAGGCGTGACGTTTTTTACGTATTTGCATACAGCAAAAATTTCGAACACCAAGCGCGAGTTGCGTTGAGTTGATGCGACACTATTTTACACGATCTACGTATTGTCTACTCTATTTATAAAGACAATCAGCACAAGGATGAAACCCTCGAGGTTTGAACCAAGGTCCTTTTGATTGGGGATCAAAAGCGATATACCACTGTGCACGTTGCGGTGTCGTGTTTTGCCCGAAAGGTAATCATTTCTCCTTTCGTTCAAGTTTTATGACGTCACAGTGTAGAAAATCACGAAAAAACAAATGCGCTTTTTAACCGTTCTATTCTTTGCATTAATGTCCACAAGGTATCTTTTCGTACTAAATCGATGATTTTCTACAACTTTGTAAATCACTTCTTTTCCCTATCTTGTTGCGTTTTCGAGATAGGAATGCTAACTCTGCAGTTTTCCACCAGGTGGCGCGGTAGGTGATTCAATTCAGTAGCGCATGGCTACTTTACTATATCTAGACACCACTTTTATGAATATAGCAGCAGCCGTTCCAAAGTTAAGAGGGTGGGAAGGGACTTTAGTGGGCATACTGTATATATACATGTGTGTGTATGTGTGTGTGTATGTATTGGCCCACCTGTAGTGTAGTAAATCTCCCCCAAGAGATACGGGGATCTTGAAAATGCGGGTGAGGACTGCCAAATTGACCCTCAGTGTGGTCGTTCGGAAAAGAACCTGTCTGGGATACATTCGGGGGCAATCGAAATAAGAGTGTGATCTCTCGGTTTTATGAAAAGAAAGTAATCTTTCCATATAAAGAAGTTCTTGTTCGGATTCATACGTTCCTTAAAATTCCTTAGGAACTCATTTCAGGTTTCCGATTTTATTGTCTCTTAAAAAGTACATATTTTTGCATTCAAGATTCTTACATTTTTCGCTGCTTTCTCGTCCTTTAAAAGTAAGTCTTCTCGAGTTAAAGTACAAGGGTTTTCAGCTTATTACCGACAACAACTGGATCCTGGAAAAATGCAGATAATACTTTTTTTTTTCTGTATGCGTGTTTCAGTTATTCGTCTCTCTTTCTCTCTCTCTACCCCCCTCCCTCCCCATATATATATATATATATATATATATATATATATATATATATATATATAGGGGAAAGTAGGATAAGATGACGAACTCGGTTTTTCTCTGACGCAATTATAGATAGCGGCACCTGTCCTGGCAATTCTTAAGACTTCTAGTATTGGGTTATGACGCCCACTACAAGAAATATAAGTTGAGATCGTTTTGTGAGTAGTGGCGACTCAAATGTATTTCTTTAATCTGTGTTTGTAAATTTTGGACTTCACAGCGCAAGGAATTACCCGACTACGGTAAGTTATTTTTTCTCCTCCATTTTTCTCTCTCAAAATACAACTCGTAACGTTAAAAATCATGTATGTTATAGTTTATTTACGATAAGCTTGGATACTGATAAACAAGTTGAAATTGAAAATACCGGTGTGGAGTAAGATGACGAGGAGCCTACCTTAGAATTAGTACTGTCCAGGTTGCTGTGAACGGATTCAGAACTACTGCCATTGAGTTTCTAGTCAGCAATATTTTCACAGACGAAGATTTTCACGCTTCATACACCAATGATGTTGTTGAAAACAACCAATTAGATTATCCTACCATTTGTCAGCAGCACATTTCATCGGATTTTCCTCCTGAACCTACCATTTCATCAACCCTATCTCCACAGCCATCAACTTCCTCAGCTCTTCCTCCACTTCCGATGTCCAGCAAGAAAACAACCAGGAAACCAAGGAAGAAACTGCCTTCTTACCACATTTCTGGATCTTCTGCAAAACAAGCTCTTGAAAAAAAGAAGAAAGAAAAACAATTGATGGAACTGAAACGACAGGAAAGATTGAAAAGGAAAGCTGAAACATTAGCGTCAAAGAAAGCTAAATGTTTACGGATAACACCTAGAAAAAAAATAGGAAAACTAGAATGCGTCAACGGGATTACTGGTCATCTGATGAGTCATCACAAGAAGTTCCATGTGTGGAGGACGACGACTATAATACTGAAACATTATTGGAAAAAGACTGCATTATTTGCGGGGAGAAGGAAAAGGACGAATTATGGTATCAGTGTTTAAGGTGAAAATCTTGGACACATGCTCAATGTTCCGGTTGGGATGATAATGAAGCGAAAGACAGACCTTTTGTATATGAAGTTTATTACCTATGTTTTTTCTTAATTTTTGTATCTAATTCTTTAAGTTTTTGTTTCATTATGGGTAATCTGTCTTGTATTTTTAGTGTTATCTGTGCTTTTTTCACTAAGTACCTAAGTGAAATTGTTTCTCTGCATTTTTGAAAATAAATCTTTATATCTTGATTTATATTGTTATCGATTCGTCATGTTACCCACCGCCCTTAGTCATCTTACCCCACCTAATGGGTAAGATGACGAAAATTACTTTCTTGAGGAAAGGGAATATTTTGCCATCTTCCAAGAGGAGATGAAATCGTTTCAATTTTTTTTATAAAACATAAAGGTTGAAAGAAGTCTTTCTGTAAATTTCAGGTTTTTAAACCACTTATTGAATTCAGGAAAAATATTTGAACCTTAAATTCGTCATCTTACCCCACTATCCCCTATCTATCTATCTATCTATCTATCTATCTATATATATATATATATATATATATATATTGTTCTAATACTGAAATATCATTAGATCTCTAAGGTTCATTAATACAATATATTTTAAATACTTTTCGAGGTCCTTAAAAACGTTACCTCATGTCCTTAGAAGGATCTTAGAAGCTCCTTATTTTTGATATCCAAAAATGATTACAGACCTTGAATAAATATTGGGAATTTTTATATATAGTAAAAGAAGTAAACAATTTTAATGGTTTTCGCATCTTTGATTGGCTGGCGAACGTCACTACGTGTTCTGTCAGGTACTAGTCCAGCCCTATAACAAACAACTGCCTATATCGCACAGGAAATCTTTAAATGTCGTCGATTCCTACAGGACTATTTTTGTAGTTCTATTCATCAGGTGTTCCGCTCACAGCCACGAACGTTTATATATTGCGGCTGCGATGTTTTGCAGGATTAGAGGAAAATCCATTGTCGTACATTATCGGAGAAGCAGCGGGATTTCTCTTTCCATTCACGTGGAAAAAAATTCAGAATCGGCTGAGATTCCCCATCGCTTATGCCCATACATAAAAATCTTATTTTTAGTTAAATATTCCAATCCATACATGAATGACATTTTACGATTCTGTAGCTTAAAAAAAAAAGAAAGAGACAATGATTGAAATTGAAAAGTTATATTCAACAATATCAAGATGCCCTTCTGTAAAATATTTTAATAATAAATTAATCTTTTAAGGGGGTCCGGAACACATTAAATTTTTTTTTATTTATTGAGTTAAAATTTTGAATTTTTTTGTGATGGTTAACCCTATAATTTCTAAACAAAATTACATCATAAAACTTCTCATAAAGATTTCAAAAAACTTTAAAATTTGAAATTTTAAAAAAGGGGGATAATTTAAAATCGTTATAACTCGAAATATTATTTGTCGAATTTCAAAATTTTTTCATTTAACTAAACAGAAATATATAAGTTTTAATTTTGATTCAGCACTTTTTAAAATATTAATTTTTAAAAAATTGAAAATATTCAGATTAAAAATTTCAAAAAAATGATTTAACTTACTTTTAAAAAAATCATATTTTCAAAAGTAAATATTTTTTCAAATTTTCTGAATTAAAATTAAATTAAAATAGTTTAAAAAACTTGTTCCAAGTTTGAACCATTTATCTTTAACGGTTCTTGACTTATAACAATTTGAAGACGAGAAATGGTGAATAAACCCATAATGCAGAAAAATGCACTTAAGGTTTAAACAACGATTGGCTGCTATATTAGAATGTTGCAAAAAAAGATTATTTTTTTGCAAAAAAAAATTAATAAAACCGTAAGATAAAGTTGTTCATACACTAGTATAGCATGCAGGTTATCACTTAGAATTCTAAAACTTGAAAAAAAAAATACACCAGGTGGATAGAAACATAATATTATCAATTTCTTGATAAAACTAAATAATTCTATAACTAGTTCTGATGATATGTATTTTAACAATGTGTATACAGGAGTATAGCATTTAGATGAGATCGTCTAAAGCTTTGTTCTTTCGTTTAACATAGAACAACACACCGATAGAAACATAATTTTATGAAATAATTTGATAAAATTAATGAAATGCATAATTCATTTTGATTACATGCATGATAAAATTATGAGCACAGCATTCAAAGTAACGCATAATGTAGTCACAAAGAAGTCACACATGAATATAAAATTTAAAATAAAATTGAAAACAATTCAAAATTTAAAAAAATTACTAAGAAAATAAAAATTAAATAAAACACATTAACTTACATACATTAATATACATTAATTTACTTTTACTTATCCTTAATAATTTTAATAATTTTTACCAAAAAATTATTAAAATTATTAAGAATTCAAAATTTTAAATAATTTTGAAAGTAAAATTTATTCAAAAGCAAAGCTCATTATTTCTCGTATCAACATACGACAACGGTGATACGAAATAAATAAAAATAGAAAATACTTGTAAGACATAAGATTAAGATAAGAATGTAGAGATATAAAATACTATAAATCTACCAGAACAGTTACTTTTTTTTTTTTTTTTTAAGGAGGACACCTTTCTTCCTAATCTATTCTTTTTTGTTAAAGGTTTTTTTTCCTTATACGTGACTCGCATGTTGTGTGAGTGTGTATATTTATTCACACAAATATTACGTCATATTCTTGGATCATATAACTATAATTTATTTTTTGACGCTTACATAAAACTGCTGAAAATATCGGAATATTTCATATGACACTGCAATTTCTTTTTTTATAAAAAAAAAGATGACGCTTTTCGGATAGCAAAGATTCAAAAATCAGAACTGGAAGGAGGGAAGAAACAAAACCTTATCTATACAAACATCGTGACGCCCCTTTTCTTCTGAACAGTGTTTTCGTTCTTATTGGATTTGAAACATAAATATCCTAATGTTTGCTGTGGTCAAAGGACGTAAGAAATATCTCCAGTGTTTTACTTTTTTACTAAACATTTTTTCATGAATAATGGAAACGTAAAATGGAATGAAATTTGCTTAAGGAAGCATAGCAATTCTTTTCTCTACCTGGGAGAGAGAGGAAAGAATAAATGTCAGGTTTACCCAATATTCTAAGAATGAAATGTGTGAAATATTTATTTATTTTTTTTCTCCATTTATACAAAAAAATATTTCTGGTGTTTAAAGTTTAACCTTTTCCTTACGGGGTGGGATAACATGTATGCCAAGAATACTGGGCCCAAGAATGAATACTATATATATATATATATATATATATATATATATATATATATATATACATATATATATTATATATACTATATATATTATATATATATATATACATATATATATATATATATATATATATATATATATATATTTATATTTATATATATATATAAACACGCACACACACACATATATATAACCCCCTGTATCACCGTCCTTACAAAAGGGGTATGAAATTTCCCGTTCTAAAGAGGGAATCAGAAAAAATGGTCCCCGTAAGCTGAAGATTAAGTTAAAAATGAAGAATGCCTCAAATTACGCTGCAATACGCGTTTGTACAAAGCGTTATGCAGGTCAATGTATGTTTGAAACAAAATGCACGATACCGCGTCAGTGGACGAAACGTTTACGATGCAAAATGCATGCATCAGTAACACATTCAGGCTTTTTAATTTTTGATGATATTTCATTTATTTCTGAACAGTACCACCCCTGTCAACGAGTTTCTGTTGCGACACAAAAGATGAAAAGATACGAATGAAAAGGCTATTTCAGTTGAAATCCACGATGGAGAGTGGCTAAGAAGTGTGAAGGTTCAAAGAGTTTAATTTTGAAGTACGCTGCAAAGATCTTCACATGCACGCACACGCACGATAAAAAGTATAAAGGTTCAAGGATTATGATTTTAAAGTACATTACAGAGTCTTTTACACACACACGCACACATATGATGAAGTGAGACTAAAAGGTGTGAAGAAAGGTTCCAGGAGTATAATTTTGAAGTACGCTGCAAAGATCTTCACATGCACGCACACGCACGATAAAAAGTATGAAGGTTCAAGGATTATGATTTTAAAGTACACTGCAGAGTCTTCCACACACACATAAGCAGACATACGATGAAGAGAGACTGAAAACGGGGAAGAAAGATTCCAGGAGTATAATTTTTGAGTACACTGCAAAGACTTTCACACACACACATTACACACCCTCAAATTGCCTGAACACAAATTGCCTGAAAGTGTAAAGTTTTTGGTGTGATACAAAACTTAAAATAAAAAGAAATTCTTACATTCCTTATTTCTTAAATCAATGGGCATGGGTACTGATGTATGCTTGCCAAACTTAAACTATTTTTTGGCATAGGAAACAAAATTAACACTATGAATTTCAATATCCGATTGTAAGTATAATGTTTTTAGGAGGTTTAGTATTAACATGCACCAAAAAAAAAATAACCGCAGAATATAAAATACAATCACTATCGAACAACATACATTGGGGCGCTCTTCTCTTATCATTTTTCGCTATATGCGTATTCTTTCTCTGACATTTTGGTGAATGACGGACTTCCTGAAGATTGAGGTAGCGTTGATTCAGTATACCAGAGCTTAATAAATTGGTAATAGAATATTGTACGTACTTGCCACATCATAATACAAATTTTGGACATGCTTCATTGGCTCAAGAGTGAAGGGTTCAACGTAATAAAAGCCTCCCTATACAGTGTCTCTTCCTTTTAGCTGTGTCATAGACCAATTATAACGTTTAAAGACAAACTGACTGCTTAGTTTTTTTATATCTTTAAAAAAATTAATTAAAAAATTAATTCCGAAAAAATTAATCAAAAAATATCAATTAAAAAATTAATTAAAAAAAATAATTTGAACAAAATTAATTTCGAAAAAAATTATCGCTAAAATATCAAATAATTTAACAGTACAAAATAATCTAGAAAGTTGTAGCATTTAAAGACTTAGGTTAATGTGTCTGTTCAGACATTTACAAGAATATTTTTTATCATCGTAAATTTCTAAATATTAACAATGTTTAGACACTAAGAGATGTGTCGCAATGGACTATTTAAGCACCTTTTAGGACAGAAACTCCGATTTCGCATTTTATAAATCCTTGCAAAACTTACAATACTGAGAGGTAAATAATAATTACCTATCTCATTGGCTTATTCCCGGTTGCCTCAGAGAACAGCAGTTACAGCTTCAAAATAGGCTTCCTTCTAACGCCAACAGAAAATATATGATGGCCTCAAATTACAATACCCATTCCCCTGATGCTTTTGCAACATAAATTGCTAGTGAACCCCCTAAAGGGTTTCGCTTCCGCGTCCCAACCACTAATAACAGCAGAATTAATTTTCTCGAGGGGATAATTTCATGCCTGGGGGATGCTAAGATGGGGATCATATCGATATAAAAGGGAGGTTTGATTTGGGAAGGGTATTAATAAATTTTCCGTTTATTGCCAATTTCGTGAAAACTCTGATGCTGTTGGAAAAAGGGAAACTTCTTATAGATTCGGAGAATAATAACCACAGGGGAGTTGATTGGAATCTAGGGGAGCGAAGTAATTATTTCCCTCCCAGAATTCTTTGAATACAGGCGTGTAAATAAATAATTATTCATCTATCAATCTATTTATTTTTCTCTATATATAACAATTATATGTAACTATATATAAACACATACACCCAAATATACATACATACATATATACATACATATACATTACTGGCCAAAAGTATTGCAAGTTTGAGAAATCTAAAATTTTTTCAAGAATAAGCCCCAAATTAATATTTTTTCAATGCAACTGATATTTTTTAATGCCAATATGTTAAATTAGCTTAAAGAAAAGATATAATTAAATTATTGAACAAAAATAATTATTTAATTTTATAAAAAAAATAGCATACAAAAAATGTACAGGTTATCAGAAATCGACACCCATTTTGGTTCCCCGGAATAAAATAAAATGAATAAAGAATTTCAAGTTCTTCTTAGCAGAAAAGATAATAAATGAGTGCAATTGAACCGAAAAGCATTTAATATGTTGTTGGGCCGCCACTGAATTTGATCACAACAGCCACTCTTTTAGGCATGGAATCCACAGGGTTTTGCAACACTAGGTTTTGCATGAGTCCAGACTGCCTGGTTTGTACAGCAAAACACCCAGAAAGCCAAATGGTGTGGGGCTGCATGTCACATAAGTCAAATGTACGACTCCATTTTGTACAGGGAACTATGAAGAGTGACCAGTATATTAGTGTGCTGAAGGATCGATTGCTTCCTAGTACTCCTGACATGTTACCAAGGCAGAAATGGGTATTTCAGCAAGACCTAACACACTGCAATACATCGAAAAAGGCAAGAAAATCTTTGATATTAAATTGAATTTCATTAGAGTTTAATTCTGAACTCTAAATCGAAACATTCCTTATTTTAGGTTAAGGATGAATTTGCAAAGCATGGTATTAATGTTCTCCCATGGCCAGGAAACTCGCCAGATTTAAATTCTGTTGAGAATTTAAGGGGTATAATTGGAAGGAAAATATCTCAAAACCATCCCAGAACAAAACGAGAGATTCAGGAAAAAAAAATTAAAATTTGGCACAGCGAAATACCGAAAGATGTGTTGCAAAACCTTGTGGATTCCATGCCTAAAAGAGTGGCTGTTGTGATCAAAGCCAGAGGCGGCCCACTATTTGCTGTTTGACCACTATTCCTATGGTCCGGATATGAGCACGTTGAATTCGGATACCGGAAGTTTCTCTAGCGGCCACCCTTCTAAACGGCCATATTTTTTCAGAACAGATTAAAGACTCCATAGAGCAAATTTTCTGGAAGTAACCCTATTTTGACGGCCACTCCTTAAAACGGCCACTTTTTTCTGAACCATTACTCGCCGCCATAGAAAAGTTTCACTGTGTATATAGAAACACATAAATATCTACTTTATGATGCATTTATTTTAGATTGAAATATTAAAAATTAAAAATTAAAAATTGATTAAAATTGTATTGTTATTTTTTCTTCATATTCTCATGTTTTTGATTACATCGTCTTTTTTCATTAAGTAGAAAAAAGTACTTAAAGTATTTTCCCATACATTTTCTGTGAAATTCCAGAAAAAAATGAATCCATGATCATGGGATTTCTGATTAATAACTCAACATTTTGTTATTCTCGTTTATAAATAACTCATTTCTTGCAGCACATTTTTTACTTACACATCTCACTCCTAATTCAATCCTCTGCCACGTTATATAAATTCCAACGACTTTAAATCCCTAAATAATTCTTTAAAAAGCTATGATAGCAGGGAGAATTATATAGTCTCTTCACGAAGAAAGTACGAAGTTCGCAATTATGGAAGAAAATATGTGTAATGAATATGTTGGCAAATGAGATGGAAAACATTCATGAGTTTTTTTTCTAAATTTTCTTCATGAATGTTAATGAATAATTCATAATGAAAAAAATAAATTGTGTAAAAAACTAAAAGTTTCGCCGAAATTAAAAATTTTGAGCAAATGGATTTTTCTGTTTTCAGGTTGTAACGTGAATTAAATGTAATCAGTCGTTTATGTTTGGAATTAATATCAGTTTTATTTGCCTGATATGATATTATTGCATGTCAATTAAGGAGTATTGATGAGCATGGTAAGTTTTTTTAATCTTTAGCCCGTTGGAATTCTTTTATCCTTTATCCTTCTGTTAATTTTGATTTAATTTAAACGATATTTGACAACAATTGTTATTTGGTTACCATTTCAGAATTACCATATATATAAAGAATTAAGCATTTATCTTCCCTTAGCGTTCCCTTGGTGATTATATTATTCCCCTTTCCAGTTGTAGTTCTTATCGTATTGGAGTAAACATTAAAAAAAAATAATTACATAAGTTGACAATCGCAAAATTTCATGTCCTAAGAAAACCGAATTGAAGTAAATAGAAAAATACTTTAGTAATGAAAGGTATCGCTAAAGTACTAAGAATTTTGCCACATTTTCTAAGTACCACGAAGAAAAATCTGAGAGGAAATAAAGTGGTTTCTACGGGTAGTTTTGGTTAATGTACTCTACTCTTTATGAGGAAACTTTTACGAGCGTAAAGAGAAAGAAAGAAAATCGTAAATTTTCATTCCCAATTAAAAGAAAAAGGACAGATATTTTGGGGTCACATAAAATGCCATAACTGAAGACAACTGTCTCTGAAAGCTGTATTGAGAGCCTCAGCTTATGCCTTCTATAGTAATCAAATACTTCGATTTGGCCAGACTACCTTCAAAATCTGAGGGAAATTGAGGTAACATATTAATGTAATTTCTTTTGCTGTCATATCAAAGTATCTTTCCAATTTCAGTTGTTATTTTTTGTGTCTAAACACTCTTATCGAAATCCTACAGTACAGATTATTTTCAACGTATTGTAAAGCTCAACGAGATGAGAGAATGGTAATAGAAAATTTGTTTATACTTGCTTCATCATGCTAAAAATGTTGGACCTGTTTCATTGACACAAGAGTGAAAGGTTCCTGTAATAAAAGCTTCTCTATACAGTATCTTTTCCTTTTATCTGTGTCATAGAAAATTTATAAGGGTTAAAGATAAACTGACAGTATTTTTTTATATCTTTTTTTACGAACAAAAA
>OU015496.1:92423240-92560740 GCA_907164885.2 Dolomedes plantarius
TATTTCTTATTATAACTTTGATTATAGAAAGTGCAGCACTCGAGAAATTGTATTAAAAAAGAAGATACCTCTCAACATTAAAGATAAAGTAAAAAAAAATTAATCTGGCCTTCTATAAGCCTAGATAAAAATAATTCAAGAAGGTTTAGCCGGGGCAGTCAGAAAGTGTACAAAGTTATAAACAAACAAAACGAGTTAATTGACTAAAAAGCCTTTTCCTTCCAGTTGACTATTCACAGAAATCGGTAATGTTAAATGTTACTTAACCTAAATAGGGGATATTCGATTAAATCCTTTCAAAGTCAAACAGAGCAAACATTTTTTCCTGCTTTCCAATTAGTTCGATTTGTTTTCTAAATTACCTTGTAAACACGATTAAGAATTCAGTTGCTTTCTCTTAAATTTCCCTGTTTAGACTCTTAAACATATAATAAAATACACTGGCAGTGCAATTTTCCTCGGTAAAAGCTTTATTTTTTTCCATGTTGTTAAAAACTAACGGAAAATTTCAGTTTTTGCTGTTTTGTAGACTATTAATTCATTGCTATTTTCTGCACTTACATATCCTCTTATAGATAACTAGCTGAAAACCCGCACTTCGCTACGGAGTACATTCAAATTAAATACAACGGTCAATGTATGCAATTAATGCCAAAATAAATAAATATATATATATATATATATATATATATATATAATAAGTACGACGATCAATGTATACAAGTGATGTAAAAAAAAGAAAAAATATATTTATAAAAAAATCATAAGAGATATTTTTATAGACAAAATAATGTAGAAGAAAATATTCAAATTAAATCTAATAGAACATACTAAAGAATAACAGTACAGTTAATATAGTACAGTTTGAGGATCATATCTTTTACTGTATTTTAATATTTTTTTCGATAATGTCCAATCGTCTGCCGCATTAGCAAGGAAATTTTTTTTTGTCTATTTAGTTTTTATGCATGTGACGATAAATTTATTTAAAGTACCAGAAAAAGAAATCACTTAATCAGTATTTAATAAATTAAATTCTAAAAATTAATCTTTAAAAATTCACTAAAACTCAGAAAATGGAGGTAAAGATTCGAAAAAGATTTAACTTTAAAGGAATTTTTATGATCTTTCTCGTGATATAAATTTTATAACCCTTAAATTATTATTTTAAATGCAAACTTAAAAAAAGTTACTAAAACAGCTTAAAAGTTTAATTTAAAAAAATCTAAGAAGAATTTTTCAAAAATCTTTCTTTCCCCAACACTATAAGAAGAATCGCCATGCAAAATTTCAGCCTTTTAGGTCTAGCGTTATGGTCTGTGCGTTGTATGTCAGTCAGTGAGTCAGTCAGTTACGGAACTGTTTTATATATATAGATTATGTTCAGCCACTTCTGACACGAATAATGAATATGCATAGTAAACAAAATTATAGTTATCCATGAAATGTTTTTCGGGGATAAATTTTCCCGTATAAAACTAAGATATTACTTTGGGTGACGTAACTATCTATTGAATGACGGTTATAACTTCTAATAAAAGACTGTTTTTGTACTTAAGAAAGTTTCTTGTCAAGAAATCCATATGCATATTTTTGCGTTATACTTAATTGAGACATATAGTTAATTATAGTATATTATGTCCGTAGCATGCGAAAGACTTCTCAATTTTTTTCTGCGGGACCCAGATGAACTGTATAATTTTCAAAAGAAAGAATTTCACTTAGCTTAAAATGCTCTTTTCTCCCCTGAAATATCATTTAAAAACGCTTGCTTTTCAATCATATTTCCTAGAGGCTGAAGATAATTTTATTTCTACAAATACAGGCACCATAAAAAAGAGTTTTCTTTTCAGCGAGTTAAAGTTACACGTTAAATGCGAAAAATTGTGCTTATCTGTAAAAGATTGTCAGAAAATGTTTATTTTACAAAAGAAAAATATGAATATTCCCAAAGTTGAGAGATACAAGATATATTTATTCCTAAATGCGTATATTTAAGATTCAAATGCAATATACCGTATTCTTTTTGGTACAATAGGTCTTTTTTTCATTTATTTTCTAAAACCTATACATCTTCGTGTATGATATCCGGAAAAAATTAACCACAATTTAGCTGATTAGAGTCAGTTATTTTAAAAGCCCTTTTCCTATTATAATATTATCAGATAACTCTATTGCTCATATATCAGGATTTATTTAAAACATTAATTTAGTAAAAATTATTTTCTTTAGAATTTTTCCTCATTTATTTAGCCATGCTGAATTTTGACAAGTGATTTTCTAAATTTAGTCTCAGTGTCCAGTTAAGTTGCTAAGCTTGTCGGCCTCTCTTTCAGATATTCTCGTTTTTTACGATAAAAAAGTTCTTTGCGAATTATATGAATAGAATCACAAATAATGTAAAATATGTCATAGATAGATTTGATTTCACGCATAATGAAAATAGTGAAATAATGAAAGAAAATTTTACATAAAACGCTAGTTGATATAATATACAGATTATAACTGAAGACAGATGTCAGTTATGTCTCTCTGAATTTCTCATCTTATTTTCCAGTATCAGGTTTTAAACATCTCCACTTGGTAATGTGTCGCACCTCTTTGACCCGAGGACTTTCAACTCCAAGTATCCCGCATGAGGAAGCAAAGTGACTGAGAACAGTTCTCCACAATGAATGAAGTTGGAAAGTCTATAAGCACTACATTCGCATCTGAGGATCACTACGATTTAGTAACATCACACATAACTGAAATGGACCCTTTAAACATTTAAGACGTTGAATTGGTTACGAAACAGCCAGCAAAACGTCCCAAACATATATCACAATGCTTCTGCGGTTGTCCCACGTGACTGATCACTGTAACTACTGAAGTAATAAAGGATAATCCTGGTTTCGCCAATGAAAAGGAAATCCACGGACAGGTGAGACAGGGTTTATCTCTTCCCACCTATCGGATAGTCGTACATGAGCGTGCGAAACGTGTGAGGGACATTAGTTTTCAAGCTGTATCATCTAAACGGGGTAATTTGAAAGGAGGCAGTGTCATGGTCTTGAGCTACTTTTTATGCTTTCGCATGGACAAACTTGTGATAATCGACTAAAGCCATTAATAGGGCTCAATACTTGGACAACAATGGAAAAGTTTTTGGGTCTTTTTGAACGCAGGGTCTTGAGAAGTGTTTTTTGGAGGTATTCTGGAAAATGATGTCTGGAGCAGAAGACGCAACTCCGAATTATACAGAATGTTCAAAGAGCCAGATGTTGTTCATAACATTAAATTATGCCGCCTTAGTTGGGTTGGGCATGATCCGTATGAACGACAGTAACATACTAAAGGAAATTTTCTCGGCTAGACCAATTAACACAAGAAGAAGAGGAGCTTGTGTTAATTGGTCTAAAGCTAAACTTCGTTGGGTGGATGCAGTTGAGGAAGATTGATTAATCCTTAAAACTAGGAATTGGAGGAGTTTGCTGCTAGTAGAGGTGGCTGGAAACGTCTGGTTCAGAAGGCCTTGGCCCACCCCGGGCTGGCGTGCCATGAATAAATGAATGAACTTGGACAATAATGCATTGCCAGCAATGTGGCAGTTCTTTGGGGATGCTCTGCATATCATATTCGTGTTGTTATTATTTGGAATGAAGACATAGAAGAAGGAAAACACAGGCACAATTTTATCCTAGGATTACATTCCTCCATAACGGTCCTGCGGAAAGGAAAATTTCAGACGCTGAACTGTCCGTTCATCCGTCATCGCGAGTTATAATTTTGGCAGCGCGCCAAACAAAGTCTATCTCTTGGACAAGTTCAACAGAAAAGTACCAAGATGCGTCAAAATTTTGACATACATATATGTATATATATACATTCGTACATATATATAGATACATATATGCATACAAAAGAGGTAAGCAACGATAAGTAATCCTAAGTTAATAACCCGCGGTAGTTTCGTTAGAAGAGATTACCTGATTTTTTTTTTTAAATAACGCCACCCACAGGGTTTTGCTGTTACAATTAATTTAGACTGTCTGGAACAATTAATAATCACATTTTTAACTTATCTTTTGTGGCTTATCGAGTGTGAATACTGCATTATAGAAAGCCACTGCATATCAGAGTCCTTAACCTTTATAAAAATTTATACCTCTTTACGTTTCATTGAAAAATCTTAAAATTTTTATTTTGTAGGCCCTATTCAGCTGTAGTTACTGGAATTCATGACTTTTTCCCATATCTTATCTATCCTATTTTTATTTTTTTCATTTCTAAAAGTACGTTAGATTATTAAATATATGAATATTGTTAGTACAACGGTTATCTCTTTCAATTTCAGCTGCATAGTTAAGGAATGACAACAGTTTTGGTTAGTCTATGCGCACAGTTCCGCTCAGAGTGATTCCAGGAAAATTATTACAACAGGCAGAAAGGAAACAGGCGACAAGAACAGCTGGAACCACCCCCGGCTCAATAAATGTCTATGGGAAGAGCGTATATTTATACTTCCTCTTAACCTCCCTGCAAATAAATTCACACGCAAATCCCAGAGGGGTAGACCTTATCTGAAGCGCTTATACGCGAGATGTCATTTACTCTATACGAGAAAATGACATATATAGCAAAGGAGGATTTTAAAGTAAAATTCAGTTAAGTGACAACAAATGATAACTAATGAACGTATGCTCACATACTCGAAGCATATTTCAACAAGATAGTTAATTAACGATTATTGTAACTTAATCGATTATGCTGACCTGATTAATGAATAGTATCCGACCATAATTCTTGGACAAAGCTAACAATGTTTAATGAATTAAGCGTTCATTTACATCTGAAGTCAGGACGCTATTATTAATTAAAATCTAATGCAGATATGATAAAAGTAATGGAGATGGCTTAATAATAAGAAGACTTTGATATCTTAATGTTAAATCATCTACCAAAACAGAATTGGAGAAGAAATTGATTTTAAAACTGTAATTTTGTGGAATACATTCTTAAAATGCATAATAATATTTAATGACATTCCAATGGAGACCTAATAACGACTTTAATTGAAATCTCAACCAGTCGCGGTTTTTTCTTTTGTATTTGAGTAAATTTAGTAAATAGAAATCAGATACATGTCCATGGGGTGAAAAAGAACCATCAGATAGTTACCTCTTTAACTGTGCAGCAGTTTTTGTCTGAGAACTGGATTATCCGTCGTTTGCAATCAATAGGCCACCATGAATGATAATTTACAATAATTTAAAAAAATTTCCCATTTAATATATTAATAAAATTTTACATTGTCTATCTACAGTTTTAAATTTTTTTTATTTTATTCTTGTTTTTTGTTTTAATTCCACATTTTTAAAATGCAAGCGTGTTTAGTTGATGTGTTGACATTTGAGAGAACAGACGACATACTCTCTTTTTTGGTTACATAAAGGTAAAAGACTTACCTTGCTTTGTTCTACCTATTCTTTCCGACAATTTGCCCTTTTCTCCGACAATTTGCCCTTTTCACAAGGTCTGCAAGGTTTGACATTTTACGCTGTTCCCCCCAAAAGCACGATGCCCTTAGCTTCTTTACTGTTACCTGACAGTAGAATAATGCATGCACTATATTATATAAAAAAAAAACCGGTGGCCAGATTTGTTTTTAAGGACTGCGAAGCACATTCATAAACACCACTTATATTGATAGGTGTTTCCATTATTTTGATAACCACCTGTGTAAGTGTATATATATATATATATATATATATATATATATATATATATATATATATATATATATATATATATATATATATATATATATATGGTACCCGGTATAAAGGGCTTAAGTAAAAAAAAGTGATTTTTAGATATTTGTTAGCATTGATAAAAAAAAATCTTTTGACTTGTATAAAAGGCTTTAGTCTATCAATTTTGAATACAAAAGTACATTTCTTTGTACAAAAGACTTAAATCGAAACAATTGTTCTGCTATTGGTATAAAAGCCAATAACTTGGTATATTTAAATCACTGTTTTTGACTTAAGCCCTTTATACCGGGCACCATAGATAATATACACACACAGTTAAACTTCTCTTAGGTGGCCAGTAATGGTTCCGAAAAGAAGTGGCCGTTTCGAAGAGTAGTCGTCGAATAGGAGTCGATTTCTCTCTGCCGGTCAGTAATGGTTAAAAAAAAAAGTGGCCGTTTTGAGGGGTAACTGTTGAATAGGGATGTCCGGCTAGAGAAGTTTCAGTATATATATATATATATATATATATATATATATATATATATATATATATATATATATATATATATACAATTGTTCCTCTGAAAAAGAAAATGCTAAGTTGTAGAAGACAGGAAAGGAAGGATGTATGTCTTACCTACAGTTCATTAAATCAAACCTAAAGAATCATATTTAGGGACTAATCATCGTGCAGAAGTTGTTAGAAAGATGGAATTAGTCAGCTGACATCCATTTCTGGGGACAAAAGTGATTCATTGTTGGTGAGACTGGTTAGAAGTTAAGGTTAGAGAGAATCGGATGTGTGACTCCTAGAAAATGAATTGCATTTCCCTGCTTAAGGTTGTGTACTAACCCTATTGGATTCGCTCACCCCTTTGTTAACTATGGAGAAATTTAAAATCGTAAGGAGACCACATCTTTCGTTTATACGACGTGTCGAACCTTGAAGTCCGCAGCTGCATAGAAATACCTGCAAACTCAACCGATGGTTCTGCACCTCTTCGGATAATTAGTATGGACCTGGGTGCCGGACATACAGTACAGATCTGCAATCCAATGAAGGCAACCCCCTGCACTTAATCTATGGAGAAAATTTGTCGACTATTTACAGCTACATAAATGCTGATAATCCAATAAAAATGGGTTTTTCAAACAACTTGAACTTTACTGCACCTTGCAAAAGGATTCATTTTACAATTTTCATCCACCAAGGGAATTTATGAATCTTTAAAACTCACTATATCAGATTTTTCTCCAGAATAATTTGAATTTTAAAATATTATTTGATTTTTTTTAAACGAAAAAAATGCCCTAAGGTATAAAATTTCTTTCTCTATTACGGAGCACAATTTTTTTTTTAATTTTTCAATGCAAGTCGGTAATCCTGGGACAAATTTTCTCCATAGGTTAACACTGAGGTTAGCGAATCCAATAAGGTTAGTACAGAACAGCCTTAACAGTAAATATAATTCGATATGAAAACGCGAGTCTTTAATAAATAGTCCGTTAAAGTTTAAGGCTTTGTTTTACTGTCACTATCAACTCCTAAAGTAGTTAGCGCAGTTAGGTAATGTTTTCAAAAGAAAAAAGCCATTGACCTTAAACAACCAGTTTTCTTGTTTCAAAGACCCGTGTTTCCAAAGGCTTTAAATGTCTTTAATATAACCTTTCTTGTAAAAGTATTATTCTTCGTAAAATTTTTCTTGATTAGTTTCACTTTTAAAATCTCAATTTTAAGTAAATAATTCATTTTTAAATTTCCATCCGGAACATAATATAAGATTTACTTAGGCTTTGTCACAAAAAGGTAATTAGTGTATTCAGGAGCTTTTGAAAGTAATTTCGCGACAAGGGGTAATTATTTTCCTCATTAGCCAGTTAATACATCAGTGACAAGAAAATCTCTCTTAGAAGCATATTTTGATACATTTAATTATTATAATGAATAAAAAGGAGGAGAAAGGAAAAAAAATTAAGTACCTAATTTTGAGCTCAAGTTTTGCTGTGAAATCTTCATTGCTCTCAGAGTAATTTGCATTAATTGCACCGGGTGCGTATTTAGCGTAGTTCATTAAATGTTGTTTTAGAAAAATTACTTTTGTTTGGGAATGAACTGAGCAGGAACTTGAACTTAAAAGATATTTCTTTCTGAAGAGCAGAAATTGTCGGTTAAAAATAAGATATGTACCATAATTAGCTGATGTATAACGATTCAGTTTAGTGTAATCATCGCTGATTACGAGTGATAATGCTTTGAGAAAGGGCAGTTTTTAATTACAAAATATATGGACATGAAGAGTTAGTGGAGAACCAAATAAAGGGACATTTCCGTAGCTTGTCAGTGGAAAGAAATGGGTAAAATGAGATATTTTTAACGTTTCCCTTTGAGGGCAGGTTGAAGAATCAATTAATGGAAGTCAAGGAAAATTATCATGGGTTTGCTGAAAAATTGAAGACTATGTAACATGCATTTTGGAGCAGAGATGGGAATTTTTTAATTAATTAGAATAAAAATTAATTAGACCTCACCGGTGAAACTGAAGTTAACTTGTTAAATTTTTAATTATTAAAAATTGAATTTCTATCATCATGTTCCCTATATACCCAGAGACAATATGTCCATTTCAGTCCTTATTTGGCAAATTTGCTTAGCTAATGCCTTTGGCTTAACCTTTAGCTTATGGGTCCAATTTTTGCAATTACCTCTTTCGAATGAGAAATTTCTTTTCCCCTTTGTAAGAACGGCCATTAAGGGTGTTATATGTATGTATGCATGTATATATATATATATATATATATATATATATATATATATATATATATATATATATATACATATATATATATATATTATTATATACATATATACATATATATATATATACATACACACACACATATATATATATATATATATATATATATATTATATATATATATATATACATATATATATATATATATATATATACTACACATATACACACTATATATATATATATATATATATATATATATATATTCATTCTTGGGCCCGTATTCTGGGGATACATGCTATCCCACCTCGTAAGGAAAAGGTTAAGAACCTGTAAAAGACATGGTATACCATAAAATATAATTATCTCAAGCTCTTATTTTATGTCGTAGAATTTTTTCCAATTTCCTATAAAAAATATTGTATATCATAAAGGATTAGAGGAAAAAATTGTTGAAATCACTTGAATGTGTATCTAAGGAAAATTTATACATTGTATAAATTTTTAAAGTGTGTGTGACTATGACTTAATATCTTTGTGTAAATGTTTGACTTTCCCATTTTCAAAAATGTTGGTTTTAAAGGTATAAAATGCTAAGGCTTAATGCTTAGTAGTTTATTCCAGTATTCAATAAAGAAACTTAAAATTCTTGGCAACACATAAAATACTTTACGTTAGTAAACATATGTACTTTAAAATATACATTAGCCCACTAAAGAACTAATGAACGCTGACTTTCTTAATAGAGTTCAAATTTTACGGATTAGCAAAATCTGGACGATGAAATAAACTGAGTCATTTACTGGATCGCCCATAAAAGCACTACATTTAAGACCTAATGATGATATTCTCCGTTTGCGACGTTAAACATCAAGTAATTTAAAAATATTTCCACCTGAAAAACATAATTTTTTTATTTATATGGAATTTTAATAGATTTTAACGGAAGTTATACAGTGATCAATAGATAATATTAAAATAAATTTAATAACCAATCAAATAAATTGGAATTGGTAAAAAAAAATCCTACATCTCAAACTCTGGGAGTGATAAATGTATTATTGCGGTCGTATAAATGAACAGTAGCTGTTTCCCATCCAACCCTTTTCACAATATATACGCAAAGTTCACTAACATCATGTACGTATGGACATGTTAAGTATGGACAAATTGTGCGTTATCATAGAACCACACTACAAGTTAACTGGGCTTCATGTAGCCTAGTGGAAGCGAGTCGGCTTAGATTCTGAGAGTGCTCGGATCAAATCCAGACAAGCGCCGTTAGATACCTCCGTGTCTCGGCCGGATATGGACACTTTAAATCCATAAACTTGAAAGACCCTCTATGAGATCGGAGAAGGTAGGAGAAGGTACGATCCCCCAGATGTCACCTTTGGGGTTTGATCGGTCAAACTGAGGTAGCACCTTGCTAAATCCGATTCCGACCTCTGTGGTGCCATTATAAACCGGAGCGACACCGCTCTGCCCGCTAGCCTATATGGAACTGGTCCGAAATGCTTCCTGCCATGGCCATTAGAAATAACAACAAGTTCTGTTATTCAGAATTATTTTATATTGGGGATTTTCTGGCATTCAAAATATAGATAAAAATGATAGAAACATAACCTAATTACGTATGGACAAATTGTGCGTTATTATTTACATTACTTGATAAGTAATCGGGACTGGAAAATGTAAAGTACTTTTACGCACCTAATTTTATTTATGAAAACATTTATTACAGGACTGTCCTCGAGACAGAGTACCTGCCACACTGGAAAAAAATATTATAGGGCTGGTTTAGAGGGTTTTGAAGTGAGCTTAGAGTTTAAATTAAGGGGGTCCGAGACACAAAATTCTTCAAATTTTCGAAATTTTTTAAAAATTTCATTAATTTTTCTGTTCTTTTCCGCTTAAAATGATGTTTAAATCGGAATCTATGTTTTATCTTAATTAGAAAGGGAGATATTAAATGTTTTGTTTTGCAACTTTCTAATAGCAGCCAATCTATGTTTAAACCTTTAAATGTGTTTTTCTGTATGATGGGTTTTTTCACCGTTTCTCGTCTTTAAATTGGTATAAGTCAAGAACCGTTAAAGATAAATGGTTCAAACTTGGTACATGTCTTTTTCAATTATTTTACTTTAATTTTAATTCGGTAAATTTGAAAAAATATCTACTTTTGAAAATAGGATTTTTAAAAAAAATAAGTTGCATATTTTTTTTTTAATTTTATTCTAAATATTTAAAATTCTTTTTAATTAATTTTCAAAAAATTGCTGAATCAAAATTAAAACTTATATATTTCTGTTAAATTAAATGAAAAAAATTTTTGAAATTCGACAAATAATGTTTCGAGTTATAACGATTTTAAATTACCCCACTTCAAAAAAAAACAACCTTTATCAGAAGTTTTATGATGCAATTTTGTTTAGAAATTATATAGTTAACCATCACATAAAAAATTCCAAATTTTAACTTAATAAATAAGTTTTTTTAAATGTGTCCAGGACTTCCCCCCCCCCCTTAAGATGAAATTTAAACTTTTAGGGATGTTAGGATTTTTAACGTATAATCTAACAGATATAGATAAAAAATTATACTAAAATTATACTAAAGACAAACTGTTTGTCTTTTCATTTTCTTCTTGACTAATTGCTTCTTTGGAGGACTCGGGGCCTTGGGATGTCTTTTGGGCTTACCTGCATCCTATTCAGAAAGTTCCCCTTGAGGTAATTGACATGGTTAGGCTCCCTGATGACGAGACCTGTCGATTACCTCTGTCGTTTTATGGTTCAGTTCCCGCACTTATACAGAATCTTGCCGATGGTGCGCGGATGCCCAGAGTGCTTGATTTCTGTTTGTTTTTTGTCTATTTTAGTATAATTTTTATCTATATCTATTGGATTATTTATTTGTTTTTTCATTATGGGGATATGAAGCTTCTGCGCTATCCTTTATTGAAAATGTTTTCCTTGCAGGATATGTTTTATGTTACAGTGATTTAGCAGTCTATGCTTGAATTTTAATTTTGTTTATTTCTATTGTTTACTTTTTAAGATTTTTAACGTATTCAGACACCCGTGTCAGGTAAATGTTATCGTGCTGATTTCAAAATTTCGTTATTTGCAGTTTTCATTCTTCTCTTGCTGTGAACTTCATGTTTAGCTCTATAATGCATTCTGTTCTGATCTGCATTAAGCTCTTATGTATCGCAAAAAGATTAAAATCAATAATATTCAAATTATCTAAGAAATATAAATATGGTTCGCAAACAAAGGATTTTTTTTCAACAGAAAAACCGAAAATCTATGTCAGTTTTATTATTGTTTTCTTTTCAAACTGTGTTTAAATCTCTATATGTAATGGACTTGAAAGTTCCCAATAGATATTTTTCTCAGTAAATAGTCTCATTTATGGATTATCCCTTTTATTCGATTTTCTGTTGATACCTTATCGTTTAACAACACAGATAATAATTTGGAGTCCTATGTACATAGTCTGCTGAAAGTCCTAAATTTAGTACTTAAAATTATAAGATTAGTTACAATAAGAGAAACGATAAGAAATACCAAGTTGCAAAAAAAAAAAAATTTGCTTACAAAAAATTCTACACAGAATATATATATATATATATATATACACAGTCGAACCCCGTTATAGTGAACCCGGTATATAACGAACTCACGGATATAACGAACGAAAATTTTGGTCCCGCCGTTTCCCTATTATACGTAATTTAACTAGTATTGTGTCAGTTTAATGTAATCGGTTTTAGTTGATTTAATTCATTAATGATCACTTTTAATAGATTTTATCATTTTTTAAATACATCATTATTGAATACACATTGCAACTAATGAGTTATATATTTTGTGAACTCGCAGTTTTCTTAATGGTTCGGATATAGCGAATCACCGGATAAAGCGAACAAAACCTTTGGTCCCTTAAAGTTCGTTATAATGGGGTTCGACTCTATATGAAGAATAAAACATTTTCATTCGACATTAATATACAGAAAACGTAAGCTCTATACACTTAGAGTACGCAAATTTTACGGGTCAGAATTCTTTAAGTCAAATATTAACACATTCCAAATTGGGTATTTTCTGTACATAACCAGCGTGTATCTAAAAATAGTCTTGCAATTATAAATTTTAAATATTATCCAATAAATTATTCTCTTTCACTTAAATGAGAATTGATTCCAATGCAAGTATGCCGGAATGAAAATCCATTTGCATTTTCAATGAACGTTTGCAGCATTAGAATTTTGTTTTTTCTATGTTTATGCCTGCAATCTCTTTCTGTGTAACTATGCTTAGATAAATTTTTAAACAGAGCCTCTGAAAATTCGTTTAATATTGCTTTTAGACTAGTTGCTAGAGCTTAAAAATTTATCAGTCTGCTGTGGTTTTTTTTCTTTTATTCAGAATAACTAAAAAGTATCTGCTACATTTGACATGACTACATTTCATGTAGGGATTGTATAAAAAAGAATTTTAAAAATCCTTAGATATTGCTATTGAATTGTCGAAAAGATCTCTAAGAATGTGATATATTTTAAGAAATCAGATAACTACATAACAAAAGTTTGTTTTCATTTTTAGGATTAAAAAAATACTGATTCGGACATTTCATATTTTAAAAATGTTTCAATAAGTCAATAATTATGTTATGGTTTGTAAGCATTAAAGCGGTTATTTGAAGACCATAATACTAGCCAGAAAATTATTTGTACTGTATGTGCTTGAAATATCAGAATCTCAGAGGAATCCGATCACTGTAAGGGGTAAAATATTTTAGCAACAACAAAAGCTAGAATTTTTTTCAAGTGCAAAATATTTACAAATGATTAGCAGCAGTAGTGATGTTAAAAACGCTCTTTTTCAAAACTTAAAATATACCTTTTTTTTTCTTTTATTCGTAAAAATGAGTGCACATTTTTTTTACGAATCTTGGTGTATTTATTACCATGTTTTTATTAACTCGCTTTCTTGTTTGTGCGTGTGTTTGTCTAGTACAAATCTTGCAATCGATTTTTAACTAACTTCCCGACTAGCTAAACATTTGAAACTTTTAGAATAGCCCAGAACACGATGACAATGCATTATTTTAACACTTTTAGCCATCTTTAAGCAGTATTGAATTCATTTTCAGTTAATTTTGTTTTGTAGACTGGTGCAGCCATCTATCAGCTGGGACGGGAATGAAAAGTTAAACGCAAGTTAACTTCCAACTAACTTCATTTTCTTTCAAGTTGATGGGATAATTCATCAAAATAATTTTAAAAAAGTATTTATTAATACATAGAATTGTCAAGTTTATATGATTCAACAGAAAATTTAAAAACATAGTATATAAAAAGTTCTTTTTATCTTGTACTTATTGCCTTTTAATTTGCGTTCTATATTGTAGTTTCTCTTCCTCCGTTATCCCATGACGCCATAGTCAAAAAGAGAATATGATCCTTGGTCTGGCAACAAAAGTTAAGTCACTTAAGTTTGGCAACAAAAACTCGTTTTCAGGATAGGTGCATCTCCAGCAGCACTAAATGTATAGCTAACAAAATTAGATTAAAGATGCAAGTTCTGTTAACGATATCTGTCACTCATAGTTCAGTTCTGTATATGCATAAACAAATAAATTGCTTTTTTTATTTTACGAATTGGCCTGTATATTTACTGATGTGTCTACATGACGTTCAAAGGGTAACCTCCTGAGTGTGTCCGAAATGATCATTTTTATTCAACAAATCGACTGCTTATAAATATGTACTTCAACAAACTGAACAAGACATGAGATAGATTTGTTTTAATGTAGGATAACATTCCTCCATAACGGTCCTTCAGAAAGCAAAATTTCTGATTCTAAAACCATCTGTCCTCGCGAGTTATAATTTTTGCAGCGCGCCAAACCCAGTCTGTATCGCTTGGGCAAGCAGTAAACAGTTAAACATAAAAGTACCTAAATACGTCAAAATTTTGACATATATATTATATATATATATATATATATATATATATATATATATATATATATATATATATATATATATATATATATATATATATATATATATATAATATATATATATATAATATATATACATATATATATATAATATATATATATATATAATATATATATATATATATATATATATATATATATATATATATATATATATATATATATATAAATACATACGTACATATACACTATCTGGCCAAAAGCATCCGGACACCCCAAAAAGAAGTGGATCTGGCAGGTGACGTAATTTGATGCGTAATCGAAACTAAAAGTGTTGGTAGTGGTTTGTCAGGACATATTTATGCGTTTGTGAGACAATGAGTAAGTCAAAGGAGCTTAAGGACTTTGATCGTGGCATTATAGTGGAATGCCACCTTTGTGGGAAATCAGTTCGTGAAATTTCGGACATTCTATAGAAGCCAAAATCCACTGTGAGTGATGTTATTGTGAAGTGGAAACGTCGAGGCAGTGAAACTGCAGAAAAACGAAGTGGCAGGCCGAAAAAAATTAGTGAACGCAGCCGTAGAACTCTGAGAAGAGTAGTGAAACAAAATCGCAATTCCTCGTTGGTTGAAATCACCCAGGAGTTCCAAAGTTCATCAGGCGTTAGTGCTAGCAGATGGACTGTTTGTCGAGAGTTAAAAAACCTGAGATTCCATGGTCGTTCAGCCGCTCACTAGCCGAACATCACTCCCCAGAATGCAAAGCATCGATTGCAATGGTGCAAAGCTCAAACGTCATTGGACTGTGTACATGTGGAAAATGTTCTTTGGAATGATGAATCTTGCTTTACAATCTGGCAGTCCGATGGACGCATCTGGGTTTGGCGGACGCTCGGCGAGCGCTTCTTGCTGGACTGCATTGTGCCGACTGTTAAGTTTGGTGGTGGCAGCGTCATGGTGTTGGGGTGTTTTTCATGGTTTCGCCTGAGTTCCTTAGTTCCTGTGGTTGGAAACATGAACTCTGAGATATATGTGGACATTCTAGACAATGCTGCTCTCCAACTCTATGGCAATATTTCGAGGAAAGCCTATTTCTCTTCCAGCTGGATAACTGCTCCATTTACACATCGAGACTTGCGCAGGCATGGTTTGACGAAATGGGTATTCAAAAACTAGACGGGCCTTCTCAGACCCCCTATCTAAATCCCATTGAACACCTTTGGGACGAATTAGAACGCAGATTACGTAGCCAGCCAAATCGACCATCCTCACTGCCAGCACTCACTTCAGCTGTGATGGACGCTTTGAAATCAATTCTTATGGACACCTATCAAAAACTGTTGGAAAGTCTCCCCAGACGTGTGCAGGCTGTCATCAATGCAAAAGGAGGACCAACATCATATTAATATTTGCCTCAGGACTCTCCGAGTCCGTACCACTGGGCGTCCGGGTACTTTTGTCCAGATAGTATATATAGATACATATATACATAACACATACATACATATATACATACAAAAGAGGTAAGCAACGATAAGTAATCCTACGTAAATAAACCGCGGCAGTTTCATTAGAAAAGACTACATGAATTTTTTTGTTTATTTAACTGTTATATAAGATCTCAGAATCCAATTTCGGGAGGCAATTAGCTATACTTTTCGTTCAGGAATTGGTAGCGAACGCTTTATGTTTCCCTGGAATCTCATACAGTTAATTCAACCATTTACAAACTGTCAATAGTGTCTGGTGAGAACTTCTTCTCTTCTACTGGGGTATAGGAACTCCGGCATGACTCTCGCTACAATAGACATCCGCATTTGTTTGATTGCAGTTGAATTCCCCAGATTGTTTCCCATACAGTCATTTGTCTGAGAGCACGAAGCTGTCTGTGTTTTTGACAGACGCAGTGGCAACCCGGGACCCCCCAATTCCACCAACCAGAAACGAATACAACAATCTTAAAATATATCCTCCACGCGTAACAAATTTCGGGATATGCCTAAGAAAAAAAAGAACGGTTAAAAACCGAAATTCTCGAATTTATCTCCTTGCTCGCGAACGAGAACCGTTTTCCTTTTTGTGTAAGTCTTCATCCTTCAAGATAAAAGCTTGAGTTATTTTAAGTGCGTTTTCCTTTTTAGCGTGTCTGGGGTGAAGTTTTTCTTATCCTCCTCCTCCGAGGTGCCAGAGCTAATGATTTGTCCACAAGTCACAGTGTGAGTGAGAGGGGAAAAAAAGGAAAAAAGAGAGGAGAAAATACAGTGAAAACCTTAACCAAGAAAAATGTCTTTGCCTAATGCTGAAAAGACCCGTAGCTAACTTTTTTACACAGAAAAGAGCTCAAAGCTGTTGTACTGTATATGGAGAGAGGAGTTACGATGGCTGGACTGACAACGCGGATTGTTAAAATGAGGAATGGGACATGGAAGAAATGAAGAGCGAAATATATTTTGGAAAGTGATATTATTTACGGTTATTTTGACGATTATTTTTTTTCTCGGCTATATCTCAGAGAGAGTTAGAAAAAAATTGTTATTTATTTTATTTTTATTTATTTATTGTTAAAAGAAATATGAAAAAATGCTCAGAACCATAATTCTTAACCCAAAAAATATTTTGATTTGTGGAATATGACATGTATTTTTACACGCTTTTACACCAGTTAGTAATCCAATATAATTATTTATTTCTACATGAGAGATTTGTTTTTGAGCTGCAGATATTGTAAAGGTTTATTTGTTCTTGTATATTTATTTAAACTAGTGGGTACCCGTCGAAACATGACGGCTAGATCGTAAATAAATGTACTAATACATAAATTATACTCAACACATCATCGCCAAATGTTGAAAATCATAATAATGAGCAGAAACAAGTTCTTAAGTGGCCTCATGCTTAGTGAGTATGTAAAGCCAGATTTAAAAATGTCACTGAGCATGCGCATAAAGCAATTTTTTTAATTGTAAATTGTTGCTAATTAAACAGTGCAAAATAAATAATTCCCATCAGGTTTAATTTTATATTTCCCTAACATAATTATCATAAAAATAAAAATGGCAGAGAGACATGTAGAACTCTCCTCGGAATAAACGTATTTATCATTAAAACATGTCACTGAGCATGCACAGAAACAGTGAGTTTCTAAAGGCAGATTTAAACATGCCACTGAGCATGCGCAGAAATCAATTTTTTAATTGTAGATTATCGCTAATTTATAGGAATTGCGGTTACAAAAACCAAATTTGACAAATCTACAGATTAAAATCTTTCGTTTAAGACAGTTTCGTTTACTTATGCAATAGTTTTCTATCACGGACGGCCCAAAAATTCGGCTTAGCAACTTAAATATATAGATTATTAACTAGTATATAACTTGGGAATGAGACTTTATAAGGGTATACGATATCAAAGTTTTCTCTATAATATTTGCAACTTTAAATTCCTTTCTAAGAAACTGAAACACTGTGCTAAAACATGTTTAGACAATAGAGACAAATGTTGAGAACATAATTTTATTGCATACCTCGCGTAGAGTTCTGAAATTAGGAAATAATTAACATAATTTAACAAAAGGAAGGACAGGAAAATAATCTGTATTTAGCACTAGATAAAGCCTAAGTTTGTTGCTTTTTTTTAACAAGTAAAAGTCAAGGAAGATCTAAATTTGAGTATATGAAGAGAACATTTATGATGAGAGACTGGAGAACATTTATGACTCCAGTTAGTAGTCATTTCTTTCTACATAAAAGATTTGTTTTTAAGGTATCCGACTACGTTTAAAACATCGATTTTGACGAAAATTCCGAAATTATTTTTATTCCTTTTTTTAAAAAATTGTAAATTTATGTTTCTAAATCTGCTTTTATATATATTCGATATGATCATTAGAAATGAAATTAGAGTGATTTTAAGATCAGCAGCAACTATGAATTTCAATACCAGTTGAAAAGCTTAATCGTGTTTTCTGAAGAGCATATTTTTCATCAAAAATGTAAACGACTCTTTGATAACTTAAAATCTAATCATGATATGCCTATGAAATTTTTCACGTATGTTTTCTATAATACTAAAAATGCAATGGACTACAGATTTGGATCTAGGTATATTATTTGTTGATTTATAGTTGCATTTATAAAAAATCTCATGTAAAATTACTAAAATTTTACATGTCATATAATGACCTGCATTTTTTTTTAGATTTTGTGATATCGAATAGCTTGTAGGTCATTGCACTTAGAAGATACTTACGTACATATGACAATAATATTATATGCATAATTTTTTTTTTTTTAGCGCTAGAGCCGATTTTGTAAAAATTTGCATAGTTAATGTCTATTTTTTTTATCATTTTCGAGTTTTGGTGTTATATTTCTTCGAAAAATAAGATAGAAATTTTCTCAAGTACAGTTTTTCAATAAAATTGCTCTCAACATAGTCGGATACCATAAGCTTCAGATAATGTAAAGGTTTATTTTTTTCTTGCATATTTATTGAAATTATTAACTAGTATATAACTTGGGAATGAGTTTTTATAAGGGAATACGATATCAAAATTTTCTCTATAAAATTCGCGACTTCAAACTCCTTTCTAAGAAACTGAAACACTGTGCTAAAACGTGTTTCGAAAATAGAGACAAATGTTAAGAACACAATTTTATTGCATATACCTCGTGTAGAGTTCTGAAATTATAAAATAAAACAAGGAAAAGTCAAGGAAGATCTAAATTTGATTATATCAAGAGTACATTTATGATAGTGAAAAATGATAACAAGAAATATATAAAAAAGCATGGTACGTGAAAACACAGAGAAAAAGATGTATTAGATATTAATACAATTTAAAATTATTTCATGATTTTTTTCCAGCATCTCTGAAGTGCATAACTAGTCAGAGAAATGTCAAAAAGACATAGACACACAGATGTCCATGAAGTTGATTCTAAAGACTCTGTATTTAATACTAGACTTATTTAATACTGGTCTGTACTGAGGTTTAACTCTGTATTTAATACTTATTTAATAATGTATTTAATACTGGCCTTTTATACTAGAGTAAACTTATTTTTCTTTTTATTTCAAGACAATCTATCTAAACTTTCAACCTATTAAATTATTATACATACTAATAACTTATAACGACTAAACTTAATATTGTGTTATTATTAAATTTTTTAAGTAATAATATCACACATAAAAGATATTGTTTTAATGGTAAAATTACAATAGTTTTGCCTCAGTTAAATCTATGGAGTTATGGCAGATGTTGATATATCATGTTTTCATGTTTTCGACAAATTAAAAAAGTAACTTTTGCTGTGAAATATAAAATCGCCCAATTAAGTTTTTCAATCCAAATATTCTTTATTTAATACTCATATTCAACCTCAAGCATATGGCTGGTCTTCAATGAAAATTTTCAATTCGAGACTAAAATTTTGGGGGGGAGGGTTGAGAAAAAACTCTTTTAAACATAACAGCATTTGCCAATACGAATAACTTAGTATTATTTCACAATTCCCCCAATTAGCTTTTGCCACATTAAAGAACCAGATTTAAGTGTGACATATCAAAGTAAAGCGTAATATTGAATTTTTAGGACATATCAACATCTACCATTAGCCACAGAAATATCTACGAAACTGAAAAAAAGAAATAATCTAAGATTTTAGAGAACATGGTGTTTCAGTGTATCTTATGAAGGAAATCAAATTAATTCAACTGTCACATTAAATTTTTAAACCAGAGCCATGACGCTCTTGTCTGAGAAAGACAAAATACTGTTAACATAATAATACTGTAGTTCATTCGGAAAATGAACAGAAGAAAAATTAAGAGATAGAGGAAATATTTGACAAGGGGGCATTGCCCCATCCACACCGAGAGTTAGTTGGCTTTTTTATTATAGGAGCACTATATAGGTGAACCAACACTGATACCTATGGGGGACAGAATATTAATGTCCCTGCCAACTCCAGGAGCACAAGTAAAGTTAGTGCAATGATTCAGTCTTTCTTAATTTAAATTTTTTCCCTAATACTAAATTAAAATAAATAAATAAAAAGTTGGAGGCGCCGGGTATCGATCCCGGTACCTCTCGCATGCTAAGCGAGCGCTCTACCATCTGAGCTACGCCCCCGACACCTTGCTAACGCGTAAAGTCAAACAAATATGTTACAGTTAGCCTTCAGAAAACGTTTAAATAGGTTATTGAGAGCGAGTTGTGTTCACGCCTTTGCCTACAGCTTCGTTCCCAAGTGCTGCTCTGCGAAGAAACAAACATTGTATATGGACTAAAAGATTATATATATATAAAGTTTTGCTGGTTTCTTAGCGTCATCTGTTAACACGAAATAAAAAATTGTTTAAGTTGGCAAATTTCCAGTTAAAAATTGAGTAAGTTGGCTTTTTTATTATAGGAGCACAATATAGGTGAACTAACACTGATACCTATGGGGTACAGAATATTAATGTCCCTGCCAACTCCAGGAGCACAAGGAAAGTGAGTGAGGGGATTCAGTCTTTCGTAATTTAAATTTTTTTCTTATTACTTAATTAAAATAAATAAATAAAAAAGTTGGAGGCGCCGGGTATCGATCCCGGTACCTCTCGCATGCTAAGCGAGCGCTCTACCATCTGAGCTACGCCCCCCGACACCTTGCAAACGCGTAAAGCCAAAGAAATCTGTTACAATTAGCCTTCAGAAAACGTTTAAATAGGTTATTGAGAGCGAGTTGTGTTCACGCCTTTGCCTGCAGCTTCCTTCCCAAGTGCTGCTCTGCGAAGAAACAAACATCGTATATATGGACTAATAGATTATATATGTAAAGTTTTGACGGTTTCTTAGCGTCATCTGTTAACGCTAGGTGGAAATAAAAATTTTTCAACCATACCAATAAAAACATATTGGAATTCAAATGTTAAGTACCTATCTCAATATTTGTTACTTTGGTGGGTTTTTTTTCTCGATGCTTTGTAAATTGAACAAGACACCTCAACGATTCCGCATGATTGTGAAATACTTTTTACTTTACATGCATTTATGAATTTTCAACTATTTGGTTCATTTGAATGAATGATAAATATAATTTACATACTATTAAAACAGGCCGAAAATCTTATAAAGGTTCAAAATAGGCATAACTGTTAAAATTTTCCCACATTTTCAATAGAAACTTTATTAAAGGTTCAAAATAGTCATAACTGTTAAAATTATTATACATTTTCAATAGAAACTTTGTTAAGGTTCAAATTAGGTATAACTGTTGAAAATATTAAATATTTTCAATAGAAACTTTGTGAATTAGCAGGCAAAAACATGCCGATATTGATCCGTGACATTAGACTATGACCAGTCGCGTGAGATTTTATCATTGCGAAACTTCATGAGATGAAATTAAAGGCAACTGAAACTTTGGAAAGACTTGTTCTTTATTACCTTGGTAAAACTATGTTGTACTTTTTGGTAGTTATCAAGAGAGTATATAACAGCAATTTATAAGAAATAATTGGAACAATTTATGACAAACAATTTTTATTTTCAAACGAGGCAGGTATTTTGTTTAGAGGAGATTGACCCTTCAATATTTCTTGGCTTGTTTACATGTCAATAACATACAAAAGAATCAACACTGTTCGCTATACGGAGACAACATGAGAACATTCATGACTTACCCGGGATTCGAACCCAACACTCGGAAGGGTTGAGACACCCAAAAACTATACGATGTGGGTGACGCAAACGAAATATCAATTCATAAATCTGAAAAATGCTTTTAAATGAATCTATCTTCATCTTTTTTCGGTAGGGATCAAATTTACATAACAATAAATCATCATAAATATTGGGAAAGTTAATTCATAGATTTGAGAAATGTTTTTCCTTTAAACTAGCAAACCTATAAATTATTCATATATTTTTGTGGGAATTGAAAACAATATAATTGGAAAGATAACTTTACCTTGAGAAACCACTTTTTTTTAAAAGTGTATGCAGAAAGGCAGAGAGAAAAAAAGACTTGCGTACATTATTGAAGCAGTGGTTCCTAACCGGTAGTCCGAGAGAACCCGAGAGGTGGTGAGCGAAGTTATGAGTGATAAAAGGAATTGGTTTCATCATTTCAAAACGACCACGAATTTAAACAATTTTTCAAAATTGGAGCAAACATATTTTTAGTTCCCAATTTATTGTTCAAATTCTAAAAATTCCTGTATTTCTTCGGCTTTCTGACGTTTTGAGTATACGAAAAAAAAATCCATGGTCTGCTTAAAAATTTCTTATGCATTTTCTGTGACGCGGACTCGCTGCGTCATAGCCATTTTGCAACATCACAGCAATTTTACAGGCAGTAAAGCAAATGCAAGCTGAAAAATCTCGTTCATTTTTAAGTTTTCGTAGGCTTTTACGTTTGCTATTAAGTTTTCTTTTGCGTTAAATTTGTTATTGTTATTAAGTAGATTTGTAACTTTTTATTAAAGTTGTTTATCACAAATACAGGGTGGCTATAAAATAACGTGAGGTGTTCAGAGCCCTTTAGCTAGTATAGTAATGGACGAAACATAACCAAATTTGATGGGCGTACATAGTGGACCATGGGATTTAGATCTTTAAAAAAATTACAAAAAGTTGCCACCAGGGAAAATGTTGGTGCTGTTTACCGAATAAAATGCATTAATTTGCAGAAACGCTTTCCGTGTAGCGATCATGAGTATAAAAGGAAAGGCTGGGAAAATTCTCATTGTAGAAGCGGAATGGTATAATTCCCCACGGTGTGTGGCCAAGAACGATTCTATTGTAAAGGCTGCAGAGGCAGGGGTGAATAGGGGCTTGTAAACCAGGAGGAAATAGAAGAATAGCTGTCGGTGTGGCCATTGATAGCGATCTAAAGTCTATAAATATTGCAAGATGAATGGTCGTTATTTTATTGCCCACAGCAAAACCTTCAGATGATAAGGGTCAAAGTGGTATTGCAAATGAAAATGATGGTGGGGAGTTACTTCGTAGACTATGGACAGGGGCAGTATAATAAGGAACCAATTGGGGCAGGAACTACTGAGAGAAAAACAGCCCACTACCCAATGAAAAAGAGGGGCGGGCCAGAATGGCCCCCCTGTAAACGGACAACAGCCCAAGTACGAAAGGAATAGGAGAGGAAGTCCAGATTTATCTCAGACCTTTTTTCTTAGAGCTCAGATGATAGTCAAAGAGAAGTGCCAGTAACCCGCCAAGATGTTCCTGTATATGACGTGATTTTGGGTCCCTGTCGTCGATGCCATCTTTCATCGCTGCATACTTCAGCTGAAGTGCCACCCCATAGACTCTAAAAATCATTACTTTGACCATATAGTTTGCCTCTGCTTCTGAGTTCTCGTATGTAAAATGTTAATATGAAAGGGAATATTGTGCTTGTAATAATTACAATTTAATTGAATTTTGGGATTTATTAAATAAATGTATACTGAACTGCCACTGAATTAAGGATAGCAAAGCCTATGCAAATTGTGTAGCGCTGCGCATAATGTATGCGCAAGTGAGGGCGCTGTGGTAACTGCATATATAGCGCATACTGTGGTTGTTCTGAATTAGTTGTTGAAATTGCCAGTATGAGTAAACTGCCTGATTTAGACGCCTTCGATCGCGGATAAATCGTAGGTGCGCGACGCATGGGCCATTCAATTTCCAAAATCGTCAGACAGCTAGGATTTTCAAGGTCGACAGTGTCAAGAGTATACCAAGAATACATGGATGGTAGAGAAAAAAACTAGCGATCGGGCAAACTGCAAAGGACAATTAGACTTGACAGTGCGTGGTGAGAGACGGCTCAGGCGTAATGTACGTAGCCAGTGAAGCCAAACATTAGCTCAAATTACCACCCAGTTTAATGATGGTGCCAGTCGTACAGTCAGTAAACGGATTGTGCAACGCTCGCTTCACCGTATGGGTTTCGGGAGCCGTCGACCTACGAGAGTACCATTGCTCTATACTCGCCATAGGGCTGCACGTCTTGCCTGGGCAAGAGAGCACAGAGACTGGAGTGTAGAGGACTGGAAACGAGTAGCATGGAGTGATGAGTCTCGATTCCGACTACTTCGTCGCCGACGGGAGGCTGAGAATATGGCGTCAGGCTCATGAAGCCATGGATCCTGCATGCCTGGCTGGAACTGTACAAGGTGGCTCAAGGTGTCCATGGTGGCTCAATCATGGTCTGGGGTGTTTTTTCGTGGCACAGTTTGGGATCTTTGGTGCGTGTACCAACCTCCCTCATTGCAATTCGGTACGTAGAGTTGCTGGGTGATCACCTCCATCCGTTTATGATGTTCTGTTATCCGCACGGTAATGGAGTTTTCCAGCAAGACAACAGTACCTCTCACAAGTCCCGGTTGGCTACTGGCTGGTTGGATGAGCATTCCTCAGACTTCTCTGTCATGAATTGGCCACCTAGAAGCCCAGACGTAAATCCTATTGAGCATCTTTGGGATGTTTTGGAACAAGACGTGAAAGGCCATCACACAGCACCAAAGAACCTTACTGAATTATGGATAGCTTTAGCCAATATTTGGCAAGCCATTCCCGTGGAACGTTTCTAGAAACTTGTTGAATCTATGCCTCGTCATGTGGCAGCCGTTATCAAGGCCAGAAGAGGCCCAACTCGTTACTAGGTAGGTATCCCTAATTCAGTGGCACTTCAGTGTATGTTAAAGGCCAGTACTCTGTCTTCCTTGCTTGCTCCAACACACGCATGCATCCATTGTTTTAAGGTTATTAAATTGCCTACACTCATCATTCTGAGACCAACTGCCTTTCGATGGCTCTTACGTTACGGGACCATGCTTTGTTAGTCAAGCTGTATTATCAGCGGAACGAGAATGCCGGTGCTGCGTTTCGTGAATTTCGACAGTTAAAGAAGTTTCGAAAAGGACCGATGAGTATAACAAACTTACGGAACATGATTCAACGAGTTGAAACCACAAGGACTGTAGAACAGCAACCGGGCGGGGGACGCAAAACGGTTAGCAAGCATCAAGTTGAAGAATTTGCAACTGCTATCGTCGAATAGGAGATGGCGAATGTTCAAGGTATCAGCTCTGGTCGGGCAGTATCCCGGCACACGCAGATCCCATACTAAACGGTGAGGAAGATCCTGCATCAGATGTACAAGTTTTACCCGTAAAAAATCTCTTCTATTCAAGAATTGCTCCCTGGCGATGCGGCCACCCGATAACAATCATTTGTTGTAAATAAAATTGATGTGTGCTGTGTCGTTTGGCATTTAATCATTCAGTATTCCCACTAATACACTTTTTCAGCGCTAACATTCCCCCTGGTTCCGACTTTTTGTACTTTTAAGAAATCGAAATCCCATGGTCCACTATGTACGCCCATCAAATTTGGTTATGTTTCGTCCATTACTTTACTAGCTAAAGGGCTCTGAACACCTCACGTTATTTTATAACCACCCTGTAGGTTATTTAATCAGAAAACAAAACTCATTTTTGTCTGTGAAAGGATTGATTGAAATATGGTCCCCGACGAGATTTTTAAAAAATTAATTTAATTAATTAATTAATTTTTTATTTTTTTACCAGT
Organism: Dolomedes plantarius; assembly: GCA_907164885.2. Taxonomy (NCBI): domain Eukaryota; kingdom Metazoa; phylum Arthropoda; class Arachnida; order Araneae; family Dolomedidae; genus Dolomedes; species Dolomedes plantarius. The sequence continues at coordinate 92,449,294 of OU015496.1, forward strand.
GGTTCCTGATCAACGAAAGTTTAGGAACCACTATTATAAAAAGTATCTGTTCTGGCTTGGGACCCGGTTCTCAATACCGAACTGGTATGTTGGAAACTTAACTTCCTTGTTTACGCGAGGAAGAGACTCCCCCCCCCCCAAATGAAATCAATTCTTGGTGCCTGACGTAGTTGACATGTAATGCTAAAAACAAAATAATGTCAAAAATATGCTAAAAATTGTTTAATTACAGTTTACCTGGACGGTCGCAGGGGCCGGGTGGCAAAGACATCGAACCAGTGATCTGAGAGTTGCGGGTTCGAGGCCCGTAGCTGACAAAATCCACCACCGTGTTCACTAATGGTTACCGGGGCACGTAAAATTGGGCGTGGCTGCAATGTCCTCCAAGTTCTCAAATTACCTCTGGGGTTGCTGGGTCAGGTGGTCCGGCCTCGTCACTTGACTCGGCTCGTGGACCATCAAATGGGTGCAGTGTGGACCCACCCTCTGTGGTGCACCCGGGGCAACGGATGCGGTGAAGTGGTCTACAGCTAATTTGATGATTTTTATGAACGCCGTAAATGTAGGATGAATTAAATTCTCATATTTGTCAAATAAATTTTGATAAACATTTACAGAATAATTTTTCAATCTTAAGGGGATGGAAGACATTAAAAAGCAATTTTTGAAAATTTTACCTCTGTGATATGAAATTTTACATATATATTCATTAAAGTACAGGGTGGTCATAAAAAAACTTTGCCGATATATGGACCTCTAGCGGCTGTTCCGTTAAACCGATCCAACCGAGATTTCAGATATAGTTATTCAAAAGTATGAGCTCAAGATTCTGTGAACGGCATACAGGTGGCGCTCACGGTTACGGTTATAGGTACAGAAACTCGAAATTTTCGAATGGCAACGCCCACTTTTTACCATCTCAAAATGCTCGGCGCATGCGAAAACCCTAAAAAGCATTGAAACGGTACGTGTATCTAAAAAAAACGGATGCGTTATGCACGCACTAAAAACAGCTCTGCGAACGGCTTGTGATGGCACCTATGTGGTAAATGTGTAATCCAAATAAAAGTTTTCTTTTGTCCAATCTGTTCTGTCATCAGTGATTGGTGTCTTGCCTCTGTCGTATGCAAATTTCTTCCGTAGGTCCCGTTCGTGTGTTTGTTGGCCGTTCGCAGAGCTATTTTTTGTGCGTGTATACCGCGTGAGTTTTTTGTGATACACGCACCGTTCTTACGCTCTTTGGGGTTTTCGCATGCACTGAGATTTTTTGCGATGGTAAAAAGGGGGCATTGCCATTCAAAAATTTCGAGTTTCTGTACCTATAACCATAACCGTGAGCGTCACTTGGTTGCCGTTCACAGAATCCCGAGCTCATAAAGGGCAAAGTTTTTTTTATGACCACCCTGTATAAGTATATCAAACACGTTATAAAATTTTATAAATATTATTATTTTTTTATATTTTAAAAATTGAAACTCTTATTATGTTTTTAAAAATGCTCCTTGCGATCCAATTTTTTACTCCCCCTTAATTTTTCATTTTTATTGCTTATAAATACATTTTGAACAGAGTTATGTATTACTTTGGGCTTTCGTTGAATAGTTAATTTTTAGTAAATATAATTATGCTTGTACTCTGAATTTTCATGAAATTTTTGCAATTTTCCACACTTAAGTTAAACTTTGATAATCTGATTGATGTCGAAACATGAAATGGATGCATAACTTTATTTTAATATATTAGAGGTGTCTTTATTATAAATTTTACAAAATTTCGTCAAAAATTATGACGCAGGGAGCATTTCAAATACTTGCAAATCTGGAAACTACTCATTTTGAGAAAAAGCCATTTAAAAGATATTTTTTCCCCTACCTTTAATATTTATTTTTCTAAATTCACCAAGTTTTCATTTTACTTTTCATTAGATAGTATTTTAATTGCATTTTATTCCAATATCTAAATATTTTTGAAATATTAATAAACCCCAAAAAAATTCCAATTTTTGGTTGATTTTTGGTAATTTGAATGTCCACCATCCCCTTAAAAGGACAAGGGACCTTCAGCCTATTTTTTTTTAATTGTCAAGATTTTACTCTATATACAAAAATGAGAATAATTAAAATTCTTTTTTTTACTATAGTTGAGCCACTTAGAATTCACAAATAAGTATTTTGTTGAAGAAAAGGACCTTTTTTCCAAAAATTCTTCAAAAATGCTAGCATTTTTCAAAATGCTCCTTACGTATTCATTCTCTTCCGATTTCTTTCAAACTTCTCAAGATTGATAATGGAAGTGTTTATCACAAAACTGGGCACAATTCTTTGAAACCACAAGCATTTTCCAACTTTGTTAACCATGGAAATAAGTTAAAATATGCAAAAACATATAAAATACCAGATAAAAAAAAATATTTATGGCTTAGATTCTTACCAAAAAAAAAAATAAATAAATAAATGCACAATTATGATCAAATATATATGGTAAACTTACATTAAAAATTTAAGGTTTTTGAATGATATGAAATGCGCTTGCAGCATTTTGAAAAATGCTAGCATTTTTTAAACATTTTTTGAAAGACAGGCATTATTCTGCCAAAAAAATCTATATATTGAATTCTAAGGGTGTTCAATGTAGTAAAAAGGAGTATTATTTAACTTAAATCTGTATATAAAGTTAACAACTGAAAATTAAAAAATTCATAAGAACCTTCAAACATCATAATTTACTAAAAAAATGTTTGTTACAAAAGTAAGTTATTTTTCTTTAATTTCTGTTGTGTTTTATACTTTAAATGCATTTTTCTCAAAATCATGTTTTTGCAATTTTGTCTGACTTCGAAGTACTATGGCTTTGAGAAATATGCACTTACAGTTATACTTTTTATATATTTTTTATCTTGATTGAATGTTTAAGAAACATAGGGAGAGTTTTTTGTATAAATGCTTAATTTTTTTTTTACAAATTGATAAACATGAAAAAGCATAATTTTTTGTCAAAAACTATCATATAATGAGTAAATTTATTTTTACAAAAATAAAGAAAAATATTTAAAAAAATCTCTCTCTAGGTTTGTAGCATATACTATGACATTACTATAAAAATTTAAATAATTGAAAAAAAAATTGAAAATTGACAAAGAAGTAGTCTTTTTAAAAAGTATGTAAATTGTGTAATAAAAAGCATAAAAATTTCAATATAAAATAAACTTCCATATAGAAAATTGATTTTTTTATTGATTCTTGCTTATAAATATATGCTTAAATATTATAAAAAGAAATGATTGCTTTAAACGCAATAATAAAAAATTTTGCTTTTTTTTTACGGGTCTCCCTTAATACACGTTGTTCTTGTATATTGGATGCTCTTTTATGACCTGTTGCGACAAAGTTTAGATATTCTGCTAGGAAATACACTCTATACCCTTAGCAGGTTTTCGAGTTAAAATAAACTTAGATTATTACGACAGCACTTGGTTTACGAAGTATATCTTACTCGGAGCTGTCACCACTGGACGCGTAACGTTAAATTCCAAATCTCACACACTACGCCTTTACTGCCCCCGTTTAATTTATATAATAGGAATTAAGCTTTCCTATTCTGTGATTGAGGTTCCCCTTGGATGACTTTACCAAGCGTCAACAAATGCCTTTTATCCAGGCTTTATATCAGCAGCAACCTCTGCTGCTCTAGGAAATTTACTAACTCCTTCCGCTGTAAGTAGCTTATCATCTGCAAACTTCATTCTTCATATTTTGTAGTTGGATGGTATGTGCTTTTTGTATTAGGGAACGGTAGACTTTTATTGGAGCAAATCTTTTCATTGTACTAATGATGGTGTTATCTCTCTATTATAAAAAAAAAGTAACTCCCGCTGTCGCTGTCAAAAGCTTGTCACGCTATCTCCTCCGAAACCGCTGGGGGTATGGAGTCGAGAGCGATACCAATGGATGCAGAAAATGGGGGGACCAAAGTAAGACATGTCTCATTTTCATCGGACTTTAAGTTTTTTTTATTTTATGTTTTGTGGGAAAATATTGACTTTTTCATCTTCAGATTGCGATAACTCGCCAAAAAATGATCGTAGAATTTTGATCTTTTTACAATTTAAGACTACAGACATTTCTCTTTCAAACTAGATCTCAATTGTTTAAAAATATTTTAAAACGGACTAATATTTTCATCAAAAAAATGAAACACAGTTTTTCAAGAAATATTGACTTTTTCATCTTCAGATTACGATAACTCGCCAAAAAATTATCGTAGAATTTTGATCTTTTTACAATCTAAGACTACAGACATTTTTCTTTCAAACTAGACCTCATTTGTTTAAAAATATTTTAAAACAGTCTAATTTTTTCATCAAAAAGTGAAACACAGTTTTTCAAGAAATATCGTCCCCTGTGTGGATGTAATATCGATGCTCCTCGAGTTTTTATTTTACAAAGAAAATATTTACATCATCTGAAACATGAAAGCTTTCTTATTCAAATAAACCTCATTTCAAGTCTATAACTTAAATTTTCGATTTTTAATTGAATCTTAAAGTTGATAATTCAACAGTGATGAAATGCCTTTCGCATTAAGGGGGACAACAGTAAATGGATGGAAGGCGTTACATTGTCTGAGAATCACCCCTATGTATCTCGCTATTAGCCATAACAGAGGACCGAGCGTAGGGAGCCTTGGGGCGAAGACCCTAGTTGTAAAAAAAAAAATAGTTCTGTAGGTTAATAATACCAAAATAGTTTTTTTTCAAGTCAAAATGCATTTATGAAGCTTCTACGAAGTAATTTATAAAGGGTAAGAGTAATAATAAACTTTAAATCGGTTTTTCTCAAAACAGATTTATCAAAGTTTTTAGATTTTTTTTAAAGGCTCCATGCAACTTAATTTTTGTTCAAAATTCATGAAATCGATAGGGAGGAATTCTGATACTGGTTATAAAGAAACTGAGCTTGCATTTTACAATTAGACTTCATTAAGGTAATTAAATTTGATTTTTAACTTATTAAAAGGCAAAATTTTGATGAAAATCGAGATAGAAATCAGAAAAAAATTTCTCAAAAATTAACAATTCAAGAGATGAAATAATTGATACCCAGATTTGTTTGTTATACAGTTTAAGGTGATTAAAATGCAAAATCGAGGAAATATCTAAAAAATTAAGTTGCAAGGAAAATTTTAAAATTTTGCTTATAAATTTCAATTCTTTAATATAATCTTTAAATTATAATAAGATTGGAAATTTCTTTTAAGGTATTCTATATATGTATAGTGAAATGTATACATGTACAAAATTTCGTATCTCTATGATAAAAAGTAAAAAGAAAAAAAAAATTAACATCCACCGTTCCCTTAAAGTATTTGCCGGTGTGCACGACGCAGCGGCGTATAAGATGCATATGAGACCCTTTTTTAGACACATATTTAAGGAAAACATTTTCAATATTTTTTTCATTACTTTCCATAATGACTTACTGCACTAATTTTATAGATATTTATGTCCATAAAAAATGTAACTATGGAACATTGTAGTTAGGTACCTTATAATCAGAATTCTTAGAACCCCCCCCCCCCAAATTCATCTCCAGAGCTAAATGAAGAATCAATGGAGAGAAAGATTGACGCTACCGTAACAATTGGAGATAAGATACTTTTGCAAACTTCTCCGGGGTCGGACTCAAATCAAGTGATTGTTGAGAATTGTTGAGTGTGGAATTGGGTAGTAATTTGAATAAAGAATATTTATTGCCATAATTCGATAAGATATTTGTTAGTAAATTATTTGTTGATTGAAAGATCTTTACTTTTTCGACGTCAGAATTCGGTAATATAATCTTGCGTTAAGTTTCCAGTTCAGTTGCAAGTTGTAAATAAAATATTTTAAAGTTGTTATCTGTTTACCTAATTTAGCGGAAAATTGAAGAAAATTTATAAATAAATCCTCAATATGCTACGTTCGTTTTCCTTTTTTCAATCTATTTGAAGAAATCTTACGAAATACAAAGCATGTAGCAGGTATACAATTTTCATGACCCGAGGTAGCGTAGTGGTAGAGTGTCGGCTTTCGGTATTGAGGGTGCTCTGATCAAATCCCGATAGGTGCCATTAAATACTTTCGTGTCGAAGCCAGATGTGGGCACGTTAAATCTGTAGACCCGAAAGTCCCTCTATGAGGTCGGAGAGGGTAGGAGGAGGTACGATCCTCCAAATGTCACCCCTGGGGCTGCTCGGTCAAAATTGAGTCGGATCCGACCTTCGTGGTGCAATTAGAAACCGGAGACGCACCTCTCAAGCCTATATGAACCTGGTCTGGAATACTTCTGGCCAGGGGGAATAAGCAACAACAACAACAACAACAATTTTAACAAATCTAACAGGAATTTTGCAGTTTGTTACAGCAACAGTTTCTAGTTTTTAATTTGAGTACAATCCCTCTTTCATCTATTCTCAGCCCTTACCTATTTACACTGGCACCATTATTGAAACTTTGAAAATCGTCGAAAGAGTGCTTGCATCACAAAGTAAAATAAGCTACCCTTTTTCCTCTTTTTTCAGTCGCTTCAAGAAGTCAAGTAAACACGAGATTGAATTTTAAAAGCCCGCCTTTAAGACTTTAAACAAACCGATTATTTTTTATTTTAATATCGAAGCTTAAATACACATTATACGAAAGTTAATAAATGATTAAGAAGCTTAAGAAATCTTATTCCAGGATACTTAAGATAAAATAATTTTGTCAGTTCTAAAACATTGCGAAGACCTGCAAGGGACTTAAACTTTTATTTATTCTAGTATAAAAAAAAGCCGACCGAGACTCACAGCATATGAGGTAAAATTTAGGGAGTGTGGAATCACCGGCAACATTGTTAAAATCAGAAATGACACGTGGAGAAAGAAATGTCAAAATATATTTCAGAAAATGATATTATTTACGGTTGTGAGGCAATTTTTATCTCTGCTACGTAGTAAGAGAGAAATTCCTTCATTTTTTTTTCCGTGGCAGAGATAGAGTTATGGCAGAGAAAGTTTCAGCAACGTTCAGGAAGATAGATACGAGCTCAAAGATATTTTGTTTCATTATGTTAGATACTTTTTTTTTGCGATTAGCAACTATAAAGTTTAGAATTATAAAAGGAATGAGTAATCTAATTTTTAAACAAGCTCCGTATATACCATAGAAAATCCTTATTTTTTATTCTTATCTAACTGTTTCTGCTTATTTTTTTCCTTAATATTACAAATCAGAACTCTGTGATAAAGGCTATATCCCTCATTAAAACACAAAATTTCTCATTTTAGTGATATTGTAGTTATCAAAGTTACTAAAATAATGCTTAGGAAACGGAACCTTTTAGAGTTTTGTTGCATAATGTTTCAAATGAAAAAATATACCGTATTTTTCGGACCATAAGACATTACCATAAGACACGTAATCATAAAACACATAAGAAACATAAATGATTCTTTACATTAAAAAAATCGACTTAAAATTGGGGTCAGTCCTATGGTCTGAAGGTAACATTAAAATAAAATGAATATTTTATTATATATTATATATGTTTACTAGCTGAAAACCCGCACTTCGCTACCGAGTACATTCAAATTAAATACAACGGTCAATGTATGCAATTAAGGCGAATATATATATATATATATATATATATATATATATATATATATATAAATATATATATATGTGTGTGTGTGTGTGTGGGTGGGTGGGTATGTGGGTGGGTGGGTGTGGGTGTGTATAATAAATACAACGATCAATGCATACAATTGATGTAAAATATATATATATATATATAAAATCGTATGAGATATTTTTATAGACAAAATAATGTAGAAGAAAATATTCAAATTAAATCTAATAGGACATACTAAAGAATATAGTAGAGTTAATATAGTACAGTTTGAGGAACATATCTTTTACTGTATTTTAATATTTTTTTGGATAATGTCTAATTGTCTGCCGCATTAGCAAAGGAAAAATATTTTTTTGTCTATTTCATTGTTATGGACGTGACGATAAATTAATTCAAAGTACCAGAAAAAGAAATCACGTGATCAGCATGTAATAAATTAAATTCTAAAAATTAATCTTTAAAAATTCACTAAAAATCTGCAAATGGAGGTAAAGATTCGAAAAAGATTTCATTAAAAAAAAATTTTATGATCTTTCTCGTGATATAAATTTTATAACCCTCAAATTATGTTAAATGTAAACTTAAAAAAAGTTACTAAAACAGCTTAAAAATCTAATTTTAAAAAATCTAGGAAGAAATTTAAAAAAATCTTTCTTAGTGCACCCCTACACTATAAGAATCGCCATGCAAAATTTCAGCCCTTTAGGTCCAGTGGTTTGTCTGTGCGTTGTATGTCCGTCAGTGAGTCAGTCAGTTACGGAACTGTTTTGTATATATAGATTAATATTATAACAATAATATTTCGACTTCTGAGCAAGAGGTGATGCTGGACCCGGTGGAAAATTCTTAATGAGCTTTTAGGTCCCATGCTGGAACTCTAAAGGTAATTGGTCAGTCAGTGAGTCAGTCAGTTACGGAACTGTTTTATATATATAGATTAAATCTATAGATATTATATAAATTATTTATTATATTCATTGTATATATTTTTTTATATTTATTATGTAAGATACTGAAAATATCTTTATACACCTAGTAAAATACAAAATATTCTTTTCTAAAAATCCTCTCATAAATTTGAGGCGCGTCTTACGATCCAAAAAATACGGTATATTTTTATATACAGACATGAAGATTTTGGTGTAATAAGTTTGATGGATCAAGATTGCATAAGAAGATTGCAATGACATTCCGCCCGAACCGTTTATCGAACCCGCTTCTTCTTACCTCAAGTTCGCTACTTTTCCAGCTAAATTATCCCAACAGTGTAAGGAAGAGTTATAATTTCGAATTACATTCCTCAATTTTTTTTCTTTTAACTTTTTGAGATGAACGGCATTAGATATTATTAACGTAAGATTACGTTCCTCCATAACGGTCCTCCGGAAAGAAAAATTTCAGACGCTAAAACCGTCCGTCCGTACCTCGCGAGTTATAATTTTGGCAGAGTGCCAAACCCAATGTGTATTGCTTCGACAAGCAGTAAATAGTGAAACAGAAAAGTACCAAAATGCGCCAAAACTTTGACATACATATATGTACGTATATATACACATACTTACATATAAATAGATACACTTATACATAACACATACATATATACATACAAAAGAGGTAAGCAACGATAAGTAATCCTACGTTAATAACCCGCGGTAGTTTTGTTAGAAGAGACTACCTGAATTTTTTTTTTGCCTTTTGAGACCAACGACTTTAGATATTTCCCCCAAAATAGCGTTTACATTCTTATTTTTTTCTTTTCGACGATGCCGATTTTTATTCTTTAGTATCAATATTTGCTTTTCAATATTTGGATGGTCTGTTATCATTCATTCGAATAATGGTGCGAAACTGTGACGACCACGTGCCAGAATGGGAAATGTTTCCGGGTCTTTTAACTTCGACTCGATATTCCAATCGAAATAACCCAGCGAAGAAAGGAAACCTCATTTTCTGAAATCCTTTCCTTGAATGCCATTTTGTAACGATTACAGAAGATTAACGCAAGTTCTTCATTATTTATGTACTAAGAGGTCGAAGGATGTATTTAGTTACCAGCAGTCGTTTCGTTAGTTTTTATTTCAGCAGTGTAATTCAGATTCTTTACTCACGTGGTATTAAAATATGTTAAATTCGAAAATTCCCAAAGTCTTCCCTTAACGCTATTATGATACGGTTTCGACTCGTAATTAAGTTCAAAATTTAAACAGCTTGGAATGACACATTAATGTTACATGGCCGATAAATGAGAACAGACAAGAAAGCAGTTCTTTCCATTTCAGCTCAGCAAACAAATGATTTTATTAGATCGCTTCAATTTTTATAAGGATGTTTGAAATGCATTTTGTTTTGTCATTAATTTTTAAGGGGAAATAAAATATATTATCTAAGAGGGGTAATAAGTCGGATCAAATGCCTTTTCTCTCTAAGCCCCAGAAGTAATCTTTTCGGCACCCTTCGCGTATTAGTCATCACATTAATATTCTTGGATGTTTGAGCTCGAAATTTCTGGTTAAAAATATATACTGTTTTGTTCTCTATCACATATTCTCAATATACTGCCCGCTCGTCGACTAAACTGGAGAATCTCAGATTTTTGGATCGATGTATTGTTATTGTGTCTAATTGTGTTTGCGATGATATTGATACTGCTCAATATTACCTAAGGTAACGGAACCTAAGGTAAGTTTGGCCTTTCAAAATAGTGGAGTCAGAATTTGCCTATTTGGAACAAAAGTATTCAAAGGTAAAAAAAAATGATTCAAAACAAGATAACGCAACTTTATGACCAGCTTGTAGAGAAAGGGTCTGCCAAGACCTCATTCAAGTTTTTATTCGGCAGGATATATGATTCTAGTTGGCGACCGAACTTACTTGTTTATAGCAATATTGTCTTTCGTATAAGGGCGTTATTTACGATTAATTACTCGACATGTATTCATAATAAAACCTGTTCTGCTTAAACCTTTTCTTGAATAAGTTGTACTCACAATATCTCTTTTTCTTCTTATGCTTCCATATATCACATTAATATATATATATATATATATATATATATATATATATATATATATATATGGGCTGTGTGCTGTTGGCGTGATATGGGACCCATGACACGTCTAGAGACAACTCTGACAGGTTACGGGTACATAAGCTTCCTGCCCGATCATCTACACCCATTCATATCCATTGTGCATTCCGACGGACTTCGACAATTCCAGCTGTATAATGTGACATCCCCCACGTCGAGAGTTGCTACCGAGTGGCTCCAGGATAACTCTTCTGACTTTAGACACTTCCATTGTCCACCTAAATCCCCAGACATGAACATTATTGAGCATATCTGGGATGCTTTGCAACGTATTGTTCAGAAGATCTCTCCACCCCCTCGCACTCCTATGGATTTGTGGGCTGCCCTGTAGGATGTATGATATGATTTGCCTCCAGTATACCTTTAGACATTAATTGAGTCCATGTCACATAGTTTTGCAGTACTTCGGCGTTCTCGTGGGGGCCCTACACAATATTAGGTTGGTGTACTAGGCTCTTTTTTTATCTCTTCAGTATGTGTGTGTTTATATATATATATATATATATATATATATATATATATATATATATATATTTATGAACAGTGGTATCTCGATCTACCGTTTTTCAAGGAACCGACTGAACTGAACGATAAATGCGGGAAAACGATAGAAGCGGGGACATAACAAAGAAATATGATCGTCGGGACTGAGGGAAATAAACGACACATACGGGAAAACGATGATTCGGAGAACGATCTATCGAGATTTCACTGTGTGTGTATATATATATATATATATATATATATATATATATATATATATATATATATATATATATGTATATATATATGCATATATATATAGTATGTATATAAATATATATATATATATATGTGTGTGTGTGTGTGTGTGTGTTTGTTTATGTGTGTATATATATATAAACATATGGGCGCAGTGGCCCAGTTGGTAAAGGCGTCGAGCCAGTGATCTGAGGGTTGTGGGTTCGAGACCGGTCGCTGAAAAAAATCCACCGCCGTGTTCACTAATGGTGGCCGGGGCACGTAAAATACGACGTGGCTGCAATGTCCTTCAAGTTCTCAAATTACCTCTGAAGGTGCTGGGTCAGGTGGTCTGGTCCCGCCTCTTGACTCGGTTCAAAATTCGCGGACCATCAAACGAGTGCAGTGACGGCCCACACCCTGTGGTTCACCTGGGGCAAAGCATGCGGCGAAGTGGTCTCACGCCTCCAGCTCCCCTCGGAGAAGAGCCTAGGCTCAGTTCTCCCAGCCATTAGAAAAATATATATGTGTGTGTGTTTTTGTTTAACGGTAAAAAAAAAAAAAACTCTTCCTCCTAAATTACAATTTACCCTAATTGTAAACCAATCGCAGGTAAGTTAGACGTTATGTTGATTATAAATAGAGAATGAAACTGATTAGAAATAAAATTCTTGTTTCTTGGTCGAAATATTATTTTTTTTTTCCATGACTGTTAAATATATCTATTCCACGTAAAATTTGTAAATTTAATCAATTTTTATTATGCTGGGTAAATTATTTTAGACAAGAGAAAAGAGAAAAACTATTAACTGTGAATACACGCGTCCGTGCGGAATAAAAGCAAAGAAGGTAAACTCAAGGTGTAGAAAAGATGGGCAAAACAAAAACCAAATCCAAAAAAGACTTACCCTAACAGAGAGATTTTCTGTATATACGCGGCTCATTTTGTCAATGATCGATCTGCCTCTGCATGTTGAGTGCTAAGTTATGTCTGCCTTGACAAAAGAAGATTGTAAGAATGAAGAATGAGGTCGGATAGTAAAAAAAAGCTTTAGTATTTAGTTCTGTAAAACGTGTTTCTGATTCGGATTATTTTATTTACAATTGTTTCGTAGCTTTTATCGCTATGCGGTATGGAATGGAAACTTTTCTTTTTTTCCGCCTTAGGAAGGAAAAGCATTATTTATCGGAATTGTTGGTGAGTAAAAATTGATAGAGTGAGAATTATTTACTTTTTGACGTATGATGGCAAGTGGTGAGTTTTACAGTAATAAAAGAGTAAAATGATTTTTTTCATAGGCACAAAAGAGGAATAGATAGAAAGAGGAATGATGAGCCAATGGAATCAGGGTCGTCGTGGGATTCCAAAGAAACGCCCCTTCCACCCCGACTATATATATGGAAAATAATTTGCTCAAATTTGTGAATTTTGGTGACACCTTTTCCGTGACTTCAATATTCAGCTTTTAATCCTTGATTTTTTTTTATGAACAAAAAAGGATTAGACAGTCAGAGGAGGGACCCCTTAAGGAATGTGGGCCACCACTGACAGCCAGGATAGCTTGTAGCCTAGTATACACTGACATACACAAGCATATATATATATACATATATATATATATATATATATATATATATATATATATATATATATATATATATATATATATATATATATATATATATATATTACATCTATGGTTCTCGGTATAAAGGGCTTAAATCAAAAAGAAATTTTTAGATATTTGTTAGAATTGATAAAAATAAACAAAAACTTTAGCCATCTTTAAGTAGAATTAAATTAATTTTCAGTTAATTTTGTTTTGTAGACTGGTGCAGCCATCTATCGACCGGAACGGGAGCGAAAAGTTAAACGCAAGTTAACTTCCAATTAACTTCATTTTCTTTCAAGTTGATGGGATAATTCATCAAAAATTATTTTAAAAAGTATTTATTAATACATAGAATTGTCAAGTTTATATGATTCAACAGAAAATTTAAAACCATGGTTTATAAAAAGTTCTTTGTATCTTGTAATTATTCGCGCTAATAAACGATGTAGTAAGATGTTTGGCCCGATTGTATTTAAATCAAAATTTTATCCCTTTCAGTCCGAGTCTAGCTCCAGCCACGTAAATATGAACTAGTTTTTTCTTTCAGGTTATAATTTAAGGGCGTGATGTAATGGGGATATTGCATATATATATATATATATATATATATATAGATAGAGAGATAGATAGATATATGGGCACATACATATAAGTATGTTTATGTATGTATGTGTGTTAGTGCGCGTGATTTAATTTTACTGCATTTTAATATTTTTTCTGGATAATGTCCAACCGTCTGCCGCATTAGCAAGGGGGAAAATATTTTTTTGTCTATTTCATTGTTATGGAAGTGACGATAAATTAATTGAAAGTAACCAGAAAAATAAATCACGTGATCAGCATGTAATAAATTGAATTCTAAAAATTTATTTTTTAAAAATTCACCAAAAATCAGAAAATGGAGGTAAAGATTCGCGAGATAATTTTAAATTTCTTCTTATAGCTTCTAGTTACTAATCTCCTTTCCGTCATCCGAAACTTTTTAACTTAACCACACCACGCACACAACTTGCAATAAGAACTATGCATACAATTCCGTCATCTTACTCTGCCATGAATTTTTATTTTGTGTGCGACCTTAGCGAACTCGAAACTGAATCCAAATTCTTTTCGCTTACATTTTTTTTTCTCAACACCATTTCTTGTGTATCTTGGAGGGGGTTTTCAAATTAAAAAGAAAGGTTGGTAACTTTTTACACTAGTTTGTTTATTTCTAGTCATAAGTTATGACTAAGAATAAATGATGTTATGACTCATAACATATCTGGTTTTAGGATGGGATATCAATAGAGCCAGTTGTGATAATATAATACTTTTGAGCGTCTAGTTATTGTTTTGTTTAATTGAAATTAAGGCTACTTGCCAAGTTTTTCAAGCAAAAAAAAAAAGCTGTTTAGTTTCTGATGATTCATTTGGTTAAGAGAGTAGATAAATATATCTTTCATATAGCAGTAAGGTACCGATAAAAGATATTGTAACTATTTCTAAGTTGTGTTATTTACAATTAATCCTCGGTGCATTAAAATGGCACCGCATATCATTTTCAACAAAAGCGTATTTGTATCTTTTGCAATATATATATTATATATATTATATGTTGGAATATTCAATGTTCATTCCCCGTTTGTCACCAAAGGTTGCGATAGAGCACAGCCGCCGCCACGATTGGCGCTCTTATGTCTGCACTTCGTCTCTTGTCTCTCTGGTGTGCGGATGCGTTTTCAAGAGGAGCCAGTCCTGTAGGCACTCCTCGTTTTCAATCTTTTACTTAATGTATATAGTTACTGCTGTAAATAAAGCTTGATGTTACAACTCTGCTAGTCATCTTTGCAAATAACCAAACTATATATATATATATACATATATATATATATATATATATATATATACATATATATATATATATATATATATATATATATATATATATATATATATATATATATATATAGAGAGAGAGAGAGAGAGAGAGAGAGAGAGAGATAGATAGATAGATAGATAGATATATGAATAGATAGATAGAAAGATAGATAGATAGATAGATAGACGCCCCCTAATTTTGTGTCGATTTTCTTTATGCAAAAAGGTGTGTTTTATGGTCTGAAAAATACGGTAACTTTTTATCATTAATATATTTTGTTAATTTAAATGACATTTTAAAAGTGATAAAGAGTGCTAATTAAGTATAAATGGTACCATATTAAAAACACTTGAAGACATTAGGTTTATGCGAAAAAGCTGCTTATATAAATTGCTCATTAATATAAAACTATTGTCAAAAAGAACACCGGAGAAAGTCTTATCCTTGTACACCTAAAAAAAGGCATGGCAATTAAATATATTACACTGGATGATGCAAGAGCATTTTTTAAAAAATGAAT
Source organism: Dolomedes plantarius (assembly GCA_907164885.2). Taxonomy (NCBI): domain Eukaryota; kingdom Metazoa; phylum Arthropoda; class Arachnida; order Araneae; family Dolomedidae; genus Dolomedes; species Dolomedes plantarius. The sequence goes on from OU015496.1 coordinate 92,464,745, forward strand.
TGATCAAGATATATTTGCCGATCCAGGAAAACCGTCAGTAGATTGCTAATAGAAGACAACTTTCGAGCTCTAGATTGGAATATATTATGAGAAAAAGTATCAATTAGTAGTAAAATAAAAGACAAGTAAATCCAAAGGAAAAACATTTTTTCTTACGTTTAATTAACTTCCGTGTTGCATTATTAACGCTGTCCTTTTTTATGTGAACTGTTTTGAAAATGCTACGAAGGAGCAGGTTGGGGGAGGGGGAGGTGATGTAACGGAAAGTAAATAAACTTTTTTTTCTAGAAATCTGTAATTAAAAGCGCTAAAATATAACTTTTGGAACCTTTTATCGTCAATTGATTTTTTTTAACAAAATGACTGGTTTGAAAGTTTGAAGTCATTTCTTTTTTTAACTGAAAACATAAAATACCATTCTGTTCATTTTTCTTTCCACCTTAAAGTTTAGTTCCGTTCTGTTCTGAATCATATCTTCGTTGCATTTGAGGTATTTACTGCCCATCTTCGGATCAAGCTCCCCCCCCCCCCACACACACACATATATACATTGGTTATCAAAAATTAAGGAAAAGTCACAAAAATAGCGATTACTCAAAAAGTTACTCGTAGAATTTAATGAAACTTATACACATTATACAACATATAGGTAGGTATAAAATAGCATAAAAAGAAATCGCCAGACAATTATGATGTTATAGAAACTAGCATATGTATACAATGAGCAAATAGGATGTGTCAGTTTGATATAGGAAAAGAACTTTTAATATGACGTATGATCCCCCCGAGAAGCAATGCAGCACATGCAGATATGTGTGGTGCTGTCAATTATGCGGTCTATGAGTTCGGTAGGAAGTGAGATCCATTGCTCTTGCAAAGCAGTTGAAAGCGTGACTAGGGTCCTAGGAGGAGGATTGAGAGCAGCTATACGTCCTCCTAAAGTGTCCTTAACATGCTCGATAGGAGCATGTTTGGAATGCTTCTCAGGTCCGGTGATCGAGCTGGCCACTCCATGCGCAGAATTGTTTCCTGATCAAGATAAGCATCCACGATACGAAACCTGAGTTGACTCTCGTTATCGTCCTGTATCGTCCTGTATCGTCCATCAATTTCAGTCGATTCCGGCTAATCGGCCCACATCGGGACGCGATCATTTTGATCCTAATAACCAGCTGGTCCGATTTATGTTACAAGACGGGATTTGGTCCGAATAAGCGGCTGTCCGATTAACCAGAATCGACAATACTTTATTTTCGCTTATTTTCAATAAAATCATTATATCACAATCATTATATCTTTAAAAATTTTCATCTATTTTCATCATTTCCTTCCTTCTTTCTCGTTATAGCGATTTAAGTTTGTTAAAACCTTTGAAAAAGCTTGTAGTATGGATCGATGCCACAGTCTGAAGAACATGAGGACGAATTCTCCCAACAGAGCTAACGAAATTATTTTATCAGGTATTTCAAATTATCGTCCTATCTTATAATCTGTTGTTTAGATAAACTGTTAACAAATTTTACCGTACTAAAACAACGCTGCTGGCAACAGTGTTGCTTTCACTGGTGGATTCTGCCATGGAGGTATCATCGGGAAGAAATAATAGATTTCTTTGAATCATATACAATGGCTGGTTTCTCATTTTTTGAAAAATATGAATCAAAATAAGGAGGGTGGTCTACCATATGAATTCTCCTGGAATAGGTTTTTCTCGGCGCAGCAGTTCTTGGAAGCTGAGCCGGAGGCAAAGGTGTGAACACGACTCGTTTTGATTAACCTATTTTCTCACTTTCTCAAAGCAAAACGTAGCAGTTTTGTTGACTCTCCAAAGTTTCTTGATGTCGGGGGGCGTAGCTCAGATGGTAGAGCGCTCGCTTAGCATGCGAGAGGTACCGGGATCGATACCCGGCGCCTCCATTTTTTTATTGCTTTACTTTAATAGGATAAAATTTTAAATCAGGAAAGACTACCTCTTATCAAGTTTTTTTTAAGCTAATGCGGAGACACTTGTCTAGAGACATACGCACTGTCAATGGCGACAATATGCTGATTACTTTTTATCTTGGATCACCATACAGGTAAATCAACATCACTCCCAGGTGACACCTAAATTTTAACCGAGCACCCCCAGAGGCAACATCTCTCTCTCTTTCCAAGTTAATGTACACTATCGTTTTATTATTTAGTTGTATACTGAAATACACATTTAAAAATTTTTAAGGCATAACTTTAAGGTAATCTACTAATTTATCGCTACGACAGAATCTGGATGTGGATGGGACCTCTAGCACAAGGGGAACAATTTAAGTTGCACGGCGGAATATTTTGGCTTTTTGTTTACTTCGAGAAAAATTTTTCGAAAACTTAATGAAGGTGTATCAGTTTTCGGTATGTTGAGCTTTTATGTAACTTTTTCCTTTTAAGTCGGAATTGGACCATAAACTGAATCACTATGAATTAGTGAATGCTTAGCAATGAATCGAAGCTTAAGAAGAGAGATAAGTTGGATGTTCAAAGTCAACTGATAGTGACGATGACTTATGATAACAAAACACGAAACACTTAATTATTTACAGGGTATTTAACTTTTTGATTTTTAAGAACTTATGTTGGAATGGTTAAAGAATACTTCTGTGACTTACGCTTTTAATTGAAACCATGCCACCTGTAATACATCGATATCATCCGATGACAAAGCTTTAATAATTTGCTGATAAATCATTAGTCTCACTTTAAGTGAAATGGCAACAGTTAAAATCTAATCAGACATTAATTAGAAAAACTATAACTAGTGTTGAAAACAACAAACACTTCCCGAAAGAGCATCATACGGGTTACTTTCCAATGTCGCAAGATGACGAAAATCTTTAATAATGTTCAGAATATCATCCTACCTCTTGCTAAGATTTAGCATAGGGTTGTAGATAAAACCGCCAAGTATGTAAATTAAGTTTTAAAGTAAGACGTCTGTGATTAAATCACAAATTAACAATAAATGTCGAAAAATGTTAGTTTGTACACATATTTGAAGTGACTTAATGCAGTTTTCTCGTGTTTTTATCAACTTGATAGAAAGCACTAGTATTTTTAGAAATTATAATTTGCTTGTTTTTAATGCACTGGGGAAAGAAGTTTAGGCAAGGTCTTAAAGCGGAAACACCCATTTCCTCAGCATCTTAAGGCTACTATGTACTAACCCCATTGGATTCGCTCACTTCAATGTTAACCTATGGAGAAAATTTGTCCACGGATTGAAGACTTGGATTTAAAGATTTTTTTTTTAATTGTACTCCGTCATAGAGAAAGAAATTTTACATTTGTGTGCATTTTTCGTTATTTTAAAAAAATACAATTAATATTTTAAAATTTAAATTATTCGGGGAAAATTCTGGTATAGTGTGTTTTAAACGCTCATAAATTCCTTCGGTGGACGAAATTTATAAAATGAATCCTGTAGCGCTTTGCAGAAAAGTTCAGGCTATCTGACAATACCAATTTCATTTGATTATCAGCATTTATGTACCTGTAAATAGTTGACAAAAATATATTTTAAATAAAAAATTTGGGGGCAGCGCTTAACCCCCCTATAGAGAGAGAGCCATTACAATCCCTCAAAATGTCAATCCTAAAGGGGTGGAATTCTCGAACTGTCAACTGGATTCCTCCCACCACAAGAGTCTGCAAGAAGAGGAAAGGGGAAATACGATTTTTTTTCTTAGTACATAGCAGCCTTAAGGCTAAATGGATGAAATTTTTGTTTGTCTTCATGGTCACAGTATTCTGTTGGGGGCGTAGCTCAGATGGTAGAGCGCTCGCTTAGCATGCGAGAGGTACCGGAATCGATACCCGGCGCCTCCACTATTCCTTTTTTTCCTTATCAGTGAGAAAGTTTAGCTAATTTTTTAAATAAAGTGAGATTATTGGTTTCTCACGGTAAAGTTCTATTTCCTATTATACTCTACAAATATGCATGCATAATTAAAAGCTTTGCAAATGCAAAACATTGCCTAAATCTATGAATTAACTTTCCCAGTATTTGTCATAATTTATTGCTATGTAGTTTTGATTACTATCAAAGAAGGATTAAGATGGATTAATTTAAAAACATATCCCGAATTTTCGATTTGATTTTACAGTTTTGTCACCCACATCGTATAGTTTTTTAGTGTCCCGATCTACCGCAAAGTATGTTGAGTTCGAATCCCGGATAATCCATGGTTGTTCCATGTTTCCCCATAGGGAGCGGTGCTGATGAATTTATAGGTTGCTAACCAGAATAAACTAGTCAACAAATTCACAGTGGGGATGGGTCAATGTGCTGTAAGCAAAATACCTGCCTCCTTGGAAAAGAAACATATTCCAATTGCGCGTTATAAACTAATTTTATATGCACTCTTGATAACTCCCAAAATGTATGATGAAAAAGGAAGCAATTTTCTAAATATTAAAGCATAGGTCTTTTTAAAGTTTTAGATGCCTTTAATATTTTGCCTTATCGTATAAAGTTTTGCAATGACAGTCGTTGGGTTCCGATCAATGCGAGTAGCAATATCGTGGAACGATAAGCCGCACTCTCGATAGACCACGATCCTGCATTTTCACATTTCACATGCTTTTTTATTTTTATGTTACGTATACTGTGTTTAGTTTTTAAATGGATTTTTGGTAAACAAACATTCTTTTTTGTTTCAGTTCCTTCCATCATGTACAATTCTTCAAGGCCAAAAGACAATTTGGTATTTTAAGTTTTCAGCTTTTAGTGTTACAGTGATGAAAAGCTGAATCTATCTAAACTTTGAGGAGTTTATTATGGAGAGAAAAGGAGTTTAGAATGGAGAGGATGATTATAGGAGTTAAATATAGAGAGGAGTTGAATGGTTTGCAGCCATCAATAAAACACTTCATTTCTTTTAACAGGCAATGCTGGAGTCATTTCGTGGTTCTATTGGAAAACTGTACTAAACCTGTAATTTCAGCTTTTTTTTTTTTTTTTGGCTCCAATGATGAAAGCTTGAATCTAACTGAAGTCTAAGGAGTTTATTATAAATTTACCTATTTTTATATTGAGTTTTCATTTTATTGATGTGTATAACATTTCACATGCTTTTTTTTTCTATGTTATTTATACTGTGTTTTGTTTTTAAATTGATTTTGGTAAACAAACATTCTTAAAATCCCGAGTAGCGTCTTGTTCCTCACCTAATATATATATATATATATATATATATATATATATATATATATATATATATATATATATATATATATATATATATATATATACCGTATTTTTTTTAACCATAAAACGTACCTTTTTACATAAAAAAATCGACTTGAAACTTTTTTCCAGAGTGACAGGGGCTTTTGTTCCGGGGGCATTGCCCCATCCTCACCCACGATTACTTCACTTCTTTATTATTTGAGCACTATATAGATGAACCTACACTGCTACCTATGGGGGACAGAACATTAATTAATGCTTTTGTAGTCTTTCGTAATTCAAATTTGTTTTCCTATTACAAAATTTAACAAAACAATCTACATAAATAAAACTTGGAGGCGCCGGGTATCGATCCCGGTACCTCTCGCATGCTAAGCGAGCGCTCTACCATCTGAGCTACGCCCCCGACACTTTACAAACGCGTATAGTCAAACAAATCTATTATCAGTTAGCCTTCAGAAAACGTGTAAATAGGTTATTGAGAGCGAGTTGTGTTCACGCCTTTGCCTGTAGCTCCGTTCCAAAGTGCTGTTCTGCGAAGAAACAAACATCGTATATGAACTAAAAGATTATACCAAAGTTTTAAGTTTTGCTGGTTTCTTAGCGTCATCTGTAAATAAAAAAAATTCAATCATACCAACAAAAACATTTTCAAATTCAAATGTTAAGTACCTATCTGAATATTTGTTTTTTCTTAGGTGTTTTTTTTTCTTATTGTTTTGTAAATTTAACAAGACACCTCACCGATTCCAGATGATTGTGAAACACTTTCTACTTTACACGCATTTATAAATTTTCAACCATTGGTTCATTATTTGAATGATAAATATAATTTTGATACTATTAAAACAGGCCGAAAATCTTATAAAGGTTCAAAATAGGTGTAACTGTTAAAATTATTACACATTTTCAATAGAAAATTTGTGAAGTAGCAGGCAAAAACATACCGATATTGCTCGGTGATATTAGACAAAGACCAGCCGCACGAGATTTTCTCATTGCGAAACTTGATGAGATAAGATTAAAGGCAACTGAATCCTTAAAAAGACTTTTGCTCTATTATCTTTGAAAAACTAACTTATTTTTCGTTTTACTTTTCAGGAGTTATCAAGAGAATACATAACAACAGTTTATAAGAAGTAGTTGGAACAATTTATAAAAAGCAATTTTTTTCCCAGGTGCCAGGCATTTTGTTTAGAGGACATTGACCCATCCATATTTGTTGGCTAGTTTACTATGGCAGCAACCTATAAAAGAACCAACACTGCTTCCTATACGGGACCAACATAAGAACATTCATGGCTTACCCTGCATTCGAACCCAACACTCGAAAAGTTCGAGACACACAAAAACTACGATGCCGTAAACGGAAAATCAATTCATTAATTTCGGAAACTTTTTTAAATGAATCTATCTCAATCCTTTTTCGGTAATCTCCGTAAGCCCGAATCCCCGCAAGCCCGAATCCTGAATTTGCAGCTGCAGTTGACAGGTGGTAAATATACATAATTATAAATATAAATTGGGGTAATTCTAAACTTGTATAATATATTTACATACATATATACAATAAGGATCACAAATATTTTAATTTTCAGGCTCTTTCACGCCAGAAGTATGGAACCAGCATAATAACTTCGATGCCCGCACTACGAATCATATTGAAGATTAGCATCATGCCTTAAAGAGTGCAGTTGAAAAATCGCATGTTTATGAAAATGAAATCGCATGTTGGAAAATCACATGTTTATGAATTTATAATGTTAATATTTGTGAATTCATAAATCAAGTAAAAATCCAACAGGAGAACTCTGAGAATCAATGGCTGAGAATCAAATGGTGGTTTATTGGATGCAGGCAATAAACCACCTAGAGTGAAAAAACATTTGAAAAAGTAATGAAAAAGTAAAGTGACTATATTAACGAAGAAATAACACTGCAAGCATTTATATCTGCTGTTGGTTATTGTTTTGTATTATTTATTATATTAATAAAACATGCTTTAATTTTAGTGTTAACCGTTAAATCACCCTTTTTTCAGAAATATATTTGTTTTGTTTTTAATATTCGGAATTCGGGCTTTCGGTGAATTCCGATTAATTCGAAATTCGGGCTCCCGGGAATTCGGGGAGTCACGCCATTTTCGGTAGTATCAGATATACGTAACGATAATTTATGACAAGTATCAGGAAAGTTAATTCATAGATTTGGGAAATGTTTTGCATTAGCAAACCCTTAAATTAAGCATGCATTTTTGTGTGCAATGAAAACAATATAATTAGAGAGATAACTTTACCCTGTAAAACCAACGATTTCCCTTTTTTTTAATGTATCCAGATTTTCTCCCTGTTTATGGGGGGAAAAAAGGTAGTGGAGGCGCCGGGTATCGATCCCGGTACCTCTCGCATGCTAAGCGAGCGCTCTACCATCTGAGCTACGCCCCCCGACACCTTATCGTGCGATTAAGTCTAACACCACACTCACAATTTACCTTGAGAAAGCGAGAAACTAGTACCCTCGCCTGAAGCTCTGTTCCCAAGTGCAGCGCTGCGAAGAAACAAACATCGCAGATGGACTAAAAGATGATACGGGAATTTTACAGGTTTCTTTTTTTCATCTAATAAGATGAAATAATCTTTTTTTAGCCATACCAACAAAATATTTGCAAATTTAAAAGTTTCGTACCTTGCTGAATTATTACTTCTTTGATGAGTTGGTATTTCTCATTTCTTTAAAAAATTGAACAAAGCTCTTTACCGATTGCACATGATTCTGAAATATTTTCTACATTGCTATTCATGCATCTATTGATTTTTAACCAGCTGTTCATTTATTTGAATGATAAATATTGTTCAGATACTTTTAAAACAGCCAGAAAACCTTAAAAATCCAAAATATGTATAACTGCTAAAATTAACACACATTTTCAAAAGACACTTCTTGAAGGAGCAGGGAAAATCTCCGCTATTGCGCTGTTTCATTAAACTATGACCACCCGCCCAAGATTGTTGTTGCTCAACTTTACGCGATAACAGAAAAGAAAAATGTCAAGCGAATCTTAAATAATTACAAGATAAAAAGAACTTTTTATATATCATGTTTTAAAATTTCTGTTGAATCATATAAACTTGACAATTCTATGTATTAATAAATACTTTTTTAAAATTTTTTTATGAATTATCCCATCAACTTGGAAGAAAATGAAGTTAATTGGAAGCTAACTTGCGTTTAACTTTTCGTTCCCGTCCCGTTCGATAGATGGCTGCACATGCCTGTTCGATAGATGCTACAAAACAAAATTAACTGAAAACAACTGAAAATTAATTTAATTCTGCGTAAAGATGGCTAAAAGTATTTAAAAAATGCATTGTCATCGTGTTCGGAGCTATTCTAAAAGTTTCAAATGTCTATCTAGTCGGGAAGTTAGTTAAAAATCGATTGCATGATTTCTACTTGACAAACACACACGCAAACACACAAACAAGAAATCAAGTTAATAAAAACATGGTAAAAAAACTTTGATATCGTAGTAAAACTATTAATTTTTTATAATACTTTTGGGGAGCCCATGACAGTAATTTTTAACTAGCAGTTGAATTTTTTTTTTTTTTCACTCGGCATGTGCTTTGTTCTTAAGACACTTATCCATCCACACCAAGTTGGCTTCCTTAGTATGGAAACACTATGCAAGTGAACCCATACTGTTAAAATAATATTTAGAAATTTGGGAAGTTTTCTTTTTAGGATCTCATTAAATAATTTTGTTGTCTTGATTTATGGAGGAATTTACTATGATGAACAGTAAAAATATTACCTTATTAGAGCAATATCTTTCGTTATCATTGAAACTGCCCTTTGTTAAAAGTAATTTTACCAAGTTAAGAACAGAAAGGTTTTTTCTAACACTTGGTTGCTGAACTAGAATGCTTTTCATAGCTAAAACACATTGAAGATTATTTATGCCATTAATCAAAAGACATCTGTCCCAAATTTTTGTAGAATGTAAACATTCCAACAGTAAATGTACAAAGACATTTATAAATCCTTCAATCTTAAAACAAGAAAATTATCACTATAGACTACATTTAAATGTTTGGGGCTGTGGGGTCAGTTAATTTATTAATGTAATTTTATATCTTAGTGGACTGTATTAGAATCCATTAACAAAAATATTTAATATTCTTGTTTAAATGCAGCTAATCAATCTTCTTAATTATTTTAAAACAAGTAATACTGGAATGGCTTATCTTTAACATCATCTGAATAATACTTAAATAATAAGTCAACACTAAAAATAATACTTCAATGCATGTATCCTTAGGTGAATTTAATAACAGACTTCAGTTTAACACATAACTTGAATTCCTGACACACTGAATAACCCTTCGGAATTAGGTTTGACAAAATGAATAATTGACGTCAAAATCTCTACAGCTTGAACAATAATCTGCACAGAATCTTTAACAAAAAAAAAGAATAAAAGGAATCGCATTCAACATAGCGATTTTTGAATTCATACATGACGTTGTTTAGAATAAAATATTCACCACAACACATTAAACACTTCGTAGCCATTTTCTAGCATTGCTCAGAATGGAATGTGCAACAGCAGAAAAATAAACACTTTTAGCTCGAAGAAAAAAGTTGCATAGTGCTGCCATCTATTGACGAGAAACTTAACTAGAATACAAATTACAAACAATATAAGGAATAAAATGAAACAATTATTGTAATGAATTATTTAAAAATAAAAATTAAAATAGTAAGTCTTTTATTAAGACTGAACGGGGGATACTTTTTGAAGTGAGTTATTTGTTAATATATTCCTCCCGCATAGTGAGGATTAGTGCCTCAGGCCTCAAACTTGTTGGTTCCAGTTTGAAATCTAGATATGCTTATGTCAGTTATTGTACAGTACCCTTCCAGGAAGCAAATATTGGTTCACCCGTAGGAATCTTACAGGGAAACAGCCAATAAAAAAAACGGCGTGGGTGAGCTCTCTCAGGATAAGTGCCCACCGTATCATAAAATTGATTTTAAATAGTTATTTTTAATTCTTTCAAAGTAAGCATTTTAAGGTTTAAAACGAAAACCTTATTAATAGTAACCAATTTTTACAATAAAAGTAATTTTTTGGTTGACTCAAAATAAATATTGACAGCATTTATTAATTAATGGGAGTGTGACAAATTAAACTAAAAACAAAAAAAAATTCTGAACTTTTCGTCCAGAAAAAAAAGAAAGTATTTGACATTTACTTACGAAAACTTTAAATTTCATTGCTGCAGGGAGTAAGAAAGGACTCAAAGTTTGGTTGTTTTTACTGACCAGAAACTATGCAATCCGGTTCTAAAAAGTGTATGTGTTTGTGTGTGTGTGGGGGGGGGGGGTACTATGAATGAACTGAACTTTTGAGTGTTAAAATCCGACACTGGTACGGGAATTGAACAATGTTCGTATAACCGAGAAAGATATATTAGACGTCGAGTGATTGGATATGCAGATATTTGTTCATTCATTCATGCACGACTGATTATTCTAAAAGAAGCGGATATTGGTCTGCACTTACAGCTTTTGTCATCGGAAGTTGTGAATCGAAAACAACATACCCATCAATTGTATCACGATTGCATGTCAGTATGAGCACTTCTTGATGCATTTTATAAAGCTCATAATTAATCTCTCACAAAACGACTAAAACGAAATTTTTTAGCGGTATGTTTTATTAGACGTGCTACTGTATGAGAATCTATAAAAAATTATTTTTTTTCTTTTTTCTCAACGGCGTAAGGAGATTTAGGCTATAATTATATAGGCTCAATACTGTATAACTTAGTTTTTTAGCGTTATTTTCATTTGAAACGTCACCGTAATAAAGAAATCAATGTGTAAACAACTTACTTCTGTATATTATGATACAAATATTTATTCATTTATTTATTTATGTTTTAATATTCTAAGATGCAAATTCTTTTTTACGGAAAACTATATGCTGTCACATATATAGTATATATATATATTTTTTTTTTGTAAGCTCCTAACAATTCTTTTAATGGACAAATCTTTTTCTGTTCAACAAACACCTAATTCCTACTCAAATAGGGGACAGAAAACCATCCTACTCCGCATTGCTAATAAAGTGAAGACTAGGTCAAATAGCTCGTGGCGCAATTAGCGTAAGTAATAGAGGACATTGAGGAAAGGGAGATGGTAATTGAGTACGAGAATTTTTGATAGAATTTAAACAGTATTAAAGATCTATATGCACTGTAGCTCACGGTGTTGAAGGCCAGCTGTAATCCAGGTCATTGTGTGAGTATAGTGTTCTAAAATAATTGTTGCTAATATTTCAAAATTAGATGGTGCATTCACCACTCTGGCAAACGGTCGTTACAGTGGCTCCTGGAAAAAAAAAACTCTGAAAAACCCTTAAGATGCGTAAACCAGATATTCAGGAACAAAAATCAACAACTCGGATGCAAGATTCTAAGTTCACAGGTGTTAAACTAATGAATTAATTTCTTCAATAGAAATTTCTTTAAAAACAAGCTATTTTTAATGGTTTTAAATGGAAACGAACGATAAAATCCCCTGTAAAATCTTAACTACAGCTCTTTAATCAAGAAATCTGTGAAAGTAAACATTTGAAATCCCTGTCAGTTAAGATATCATTTAAATCCCTTTCCAATACATGTATATCACAACAAAATCTTCCCGTATAATATAAAGTAAATATAGAATAATATGCCATAGCTTCGTTCAATAAATCCTGAGATAGAATTTTAAGAGACTTTAAAACGAAAGGAGCCAACCTTAAATTTATAACAAATTATGCCTTTTAAAATATCTTTTGCTCTTTTTCTCAGTTTTATTTCTTGAAAAAACTTTACACATTTTTGAATTCCGCTAAAGAGGATATTTAAAAATACCTTTAATGATTTCAGGGATTTCATGAATCAGCTGCTTTATAGATGATTCAAAAATTAAAAGAAGGCGGTTTCAGTAGTTTTTGCCCTAACTGCTGCTCAAGTTAATTTAGGAAGGGAAATTCCATCCTTCTAAAAATAACTTTAAAAATTTGTTCCACCGCAATTTATCTTTCAGCCTTAATTTTTCACAGTTTCCGAGAATCTTTTCTTTACAAGAAAGATTATTCCGTGGATGCCATTCTTATATAAAGTGAAACTTAATCGACTCTAAAAAAATTTAATATCTTGCAGCTCTAATAAAATTGCTAAAATTAGTTGTGGGAGCAACCAGATTGCTGTTTATAAAACCGTGGTGTGGTTGATATATTCTATTGTTATCAATTTTATTTTCATATTTAGTATTATAATAGCATTATATTATTTCATATTTAATGTCGTTATAACAAAACAAATTATTTTATGCTGCATTTAGAGTTTTCTTGTTTGCGTTAATGTAGGTATGAGTAATGTTAGAACTATCCAAGATTTCTCTATGGTGAAATTCATGGACTTCATGTAGTTTTTGCTTGTTTAGTGTGATGCCAACAATTTAAACAACCATTTAACTTTCATCGTAGACTGCAAATAACAACTCGTCTGTACTCTGGAGGCCGAATAGCTCATATATTTAACTCTTTGATAAAACTCTTGGACAAATATTGAAAAACATTGTAAAAGTAATATTTAAATATTTGCAAGTAATTTGTTTTACACCATGCTACGAAATAAATGAATTTGTAGTTTGTTTCCGTGATGCCATATTTAACATCTTTACAAAAAAATTATTTTATGTACTATGTAAAGTGTTTTGCCCTTTGTTTGAATGCTGGTATAATTAATGTCGGATTATCAATGATTTCTTTGCAGTAAAAATAATGAATTTCGGGCAGATTTTTATTTGATTTAAGCAGTGCAACATGCCTGTCCAACCATATTAGTTTGACTATCGCCTCTAAATAGCAATTATTCTACACTTAAAATGTCGAGTCCCAAAACTATTTAACACTTTGGAATGCAAGAAAAAAAAAACCATTGCTTCTGAAAATAAAAAATTTAAATTTCAGATACTTCCGAACTAATTAATATAATTATTCCTCAAGCCGGTGAGCGTGAATGTAAGGTGGGATTGCCTTTATGGGGCAAAGCCCATATGCAACAAATATAAGAAATATTTTTGGTACTCTTCGAGAATCATAGACGAATATCATAAGATATAAACTGAGTTCCTTGATACAATTTAGGAAATACTGATTTGCGCAAAATTTGCATCTAGCATTGATGGTTGAAAACACACTGTCTTATCATACCTGAGGACTTTTTTAGTGTTTCTCCAGATGTATCGCTCAGTATATTCTAATGCAGGATCTCTGTGCTTCCACGTCCAACTTGAGTTCTGCAAAATAATTAAAACATTAACTTGCATGTACACAAAACTCTCTATTATTCGTACAAATTTAATGCAGGCACAGGTATGCCCAGAAAACCGGCAGACACGGGTAGTGCCAAAATGACCTTGTGTACTTATACATGCATTCACATACAGGGTGTTGCCAAATTCCATCGACAAATTCAGAGGGACGATAGTAGGCATCAAGGCGAGCAATAATCACATAGGAATGTATGACCGAAAACGCAGACCTGACGCTAGGGGGCGCTGTTTATTTAATCGGATCATAAATCTTACCAGCCTCACTAGATGGCCGGAAATATCGCATTTTTCTGGAGGAGGTAGAATACTCAAAACCAAAACAGAATCACATAGGAATGTATGTCTCCATCTTCGCCAATTCCTTCCGTGGTGCTTAGCGGAGCTGTTGTCCGTTTACAGGGGGGCCATTCTGGCCCGCCCCTCGCTTTCATTGGGCAGTGGGCTGTTTTTCTTTCAGTGGTTCCTGCCCCAATTGGTTCTTTATTAAACCGCCTCTATCGCCTCTGTCCATAGTCTATGAAGTACCTCCCCCAACATAATTTTATTTTGCAAAACAACTTTGACCCTTCTCATCTGACGTTTTTACTGTGGGCCACAAAATAACGACCATCCATCTTGTAAAATTTAGACTTCAGATCGCTATCACTGGCCACACCGACAGCTATTCTTCTATTTTTTATTGGTTTACAAGCCTGTATTTACCCCTGCCTCTGCATCCTTTATAATACATTCGTTATTGGCCACACACCGTGGGGAATTATACCATTTCACTTCTACACATTCCTATGTGATTCTGTTTTGTTTTGAGTATTCTACCTCCTCCGGAAAAATGCGATATTTCCGGCCATCCAGTGGGGTTGGTAAGAGGTATGGTCCGATTAGGTAAACAGCGCCCTCCAGCGTCAGGTTTGCGTTTCCGGTCATACATTCCTATGTGATTATTTTTCTTCTTGATGCCTACTATCACCCCACTGAATCTGTCGGTCGAATTCGGCAACACCCTGTATGTATATAAACATGGCTGCATCAGTACGTTTTTTGCGCATACAATGCACTACATAATTATTATAACTAAGATATTAAGTTAACGATATTCGTTGGAGACAAATTTTAATCGTAATTACAGGTAATAAAATTTATAAAGACAAATAAATAAGAGCGAGTACTTTAATTTTTTTTTAAACTCAGAAATGCAGTGCTAGAAAAGAGTCGTGCTTTACAAAATCGTCGTTTAAAGCGAAGTTTCGTTTAAGAAGTCTTTCTTTTCATAACAATAATTTCCTTTTCATCATGATAGTTCGAATAATGATGTTTTTGAGCCCTGTTTAAGAATGATATGTTTGCCTCGATCTATTCAACTCTTCGGATATCAAAAACTAGATTTAAAAATAGTTTTGGACAATAAAAGAAGTAGTACAAAAAAAAGTAATTCCCATTAAAATAATTAGATTTGTTTGCGACAGAGTAGAGATTCTTTGGCAGTACGAAAAAGAATAATTTCATTTCGGGAAACCTTTTATTTAATTAATGCCTTTAGGTGACATCTATTTGATTTCACACCATTATCATTAGTAGCGGAACAAATTATTTTTTGTGTTAGAAATATTTTTAAAACTTTCGGATAGTAAGAACTCATTTACCCTCACAACTTTTGTTTATATTCTAATCAGCCAAAAAATTCTATAAAAGGGGAAAAAAATAAATGGAATTTAAATTCATAACGATTAATTTATATGCCCTAAATCCATTTAAAGCGAGAAATTATTTTAGTGCTTCTGTACAAAAAAATATCATAACATCGCATCGTAGCATTTAATGAAAATAATTTCATGTTAATGAGAAAGAACAATATACGGAAGCATTCACTCTCTCTTACCCTAAAATGCCTGAATGTTTTCAAGCAAGTAAGAGACGAGAATCCAGAATATGAAAAGGGAGGGATGAATTACGAAACATGAGCAAATACCTTTTGTTAACCTTTAGCGAAACTTTACACAGACTAGTTGGTACCCGTCAAAACATGACGGCTGGATACTAAAAAAATGTACTAATACACAAATTATACTCAACACATCACTGCAAAATGTTGAAATTTCTAATATTAAGAATAGAGAAATACACTTTAAATTAAAAATAGAAATGACAGAGAGAGAGAGCGCTAGACATATTCCTTGGAATGAACAAATTAACATGTCGCACCTCTGCTAGGAGAGTGTTGCACCTCAAAATATCCATATTTTCCGAACGAACTAAAGATATATGTCAAAATTTCATTTCTTGTTTTATGAATGGTAATTTGGGGAAACTTATTGTTCGAATCACTTCAGAAAGCAAAGCTGTATAAAGTTGTTTTCAATTTTTAATGGAGGATTTTGAATTTTAATTACAAGATATAACCCTCTTCTAGTAACCTTATTTTGTCAACATGGAATGAAAAGCTTGAGGGAATACTTTTATATCTCTATGCTAATGCACAATCTATCTAAACTTTTCAAAATACAAAGAAAAAAACTTGATAACATGAACAGCAGGTTAGAAAAAAATACAAATTTATTTTCCGAATAAAAACATTTATTTTCCAAATAAAATTTAATGATCATTTTTATTACAGGAACATTTTAATACAACAACATTAGGCACTGACAAAAATCTTATTTTCATTCTTCGCGAATGAGCAAGTTCCCCCTCCTAGTTGTGGAAGAGGGTAATAAGCGCCATCTAGGAGATTGTGTTGGTAATAGGATTATAACATTATTCGAGAATGAGAAGCACTTCTTATAGAGCATTGTGGTGCAATTATCTCAAGATCGAAAATTTCGGAGTTGTAAGACTCTTCTAGCACAGGTTCGATGTTTATGCGGCCTCGTGCTTATTAAGTATCTAAAGCCACATTTAAGCATGTCACTGAGCATGCGCAGAAACAAATTAATGTGTTTATATGGCCTAGTAATTAGTGAGTACCTAAAGTGAAATGTAAACATGTCACTAAACATGCGCAGAAAGCCGATTTGAATTGTAAATTATCGCTAATTAATAGAAATTGCGGTTACAATAACCAAATTTGACACATTTGTAGATTAAAATCTTTCGTTTAAGACCAAAATGACGTAAATTGATTGAGTAGTTTTATCTCACGGACTGCCAAAAGAATCGGCTTAACAACTTAAATATAGAGATAGACGCGTATTATAGCGCAATCATTTAATCACGAGGATGTCGTTAAGAGCGAATAACTTATTTTCCTAAATATTAAAAACTCTTATATATATTTTTTTACATTTTTCGCGTCGTTAATACAAAAGGTGTGTGATAAAGTACTAGAGAGGAGATATAATGGTATTTAAAAATTGCGCTTTGTAAACGACTGGTTGGTTTCAAAAGGGGACAAAATTCAACAAGTACAGGCATAGATACAGACGCAAGGGCCCCACTCTGTGAGAACATTCGTGATCATCCATAATTTGGATCAGGAAAAAATCACCCATGATCCTCCAAAGCGTAAGATAACGTATTAAATAATATTTTAAAAACTTACTAGTAAGTCTGTATGACTGGTGACCAGGTCGTGGATGATGATTTTACATTTATTACAACGTTAATCGAAAACGGCGCTGGCAGAATTGTGATTAGTCAGCACCATTAGTAAAAATGGTACTTTGAGTTTGCTAATTTTAGATTCATAGGATATCAAAACAATTTCATCCGTTCAAACATCCTGGGATCAAAATGCCTGACACTTTTCAATCAAGTAAGAGACGAGAAACCAGAATACAGAAGGTCGTTTGCACTTTATGGAAACGATTTTGATAGCTGAGTTTTATGTATAAATGCCGTATTTTTTTGCGGTGATTTGCTTTTATCTGATATCCATGGTACTTGGCAATAGCTCCAGCTCGAATTTTCCATGCAAGTAAAATTTTTCTTAGTACTGTCATGTCAATTTTACCCCATTCCTCTTGAACACTTTTCCAAAGTCCGTTCAGTGTTCTTGGATGCCGTTTTCCTAAGGCTCGTTTTAATAAACCGAAAGCGCAAAAGTATATTTGAGAAGCGTCATGTGATTTTACAGGTATTTCATTAAATGGATTATACTACTTTAAAGCGTCATGTGATTTTACAGGTATTTCATTAAATGGATTATACTACTTTATTCCTGTTTCTGATTCTTTCATTGCTAATTAATTGGCAGTTGATTTAGACGTATGACTAGAGGCTTTGTCCATATGAAGCTCAACTTTATCAATTTCCTTTCCCTATAAGACTGGAATTTCTTCTTAAAAAATTGGTTCTAAAATATTCTGCTGATAATAGAGGGAATTAATTTTGGCTTTCCTTGAGACTTTTATTATTTTTAATTTGCCGTTTTAACAAAATCCTGCAACTATCATAAACATCATTCTAGCAATAGAAAATTGATCTTTTTTATTACAGTCATTTAAATACACCCCTGCCTCATCGAGTGTTGCCACAAATTTCCATGTTTCAGCAGCTAGGTGCTTTTCATATACAATTTCATCTACAATTTGTTTTTCTTTCAGCAATATACAGAGGCTGTTCACACATTTTTTAGACGATGTATATTGTATTCAAAAAACTAAATTACATAAAATTCTTGTGTTTTAAATGTTCTATTTGACATCCCTTATTCTGAACTATCTTTTGACACCGCAATTTCCAGGATAATAATGCCTTTTGAAGTGTCACAAGAGGTATTCTATCCCATTCCTCCTGAACAGCTTTCCAGAGTCCTGTAAGGGTTTTGGAACGACGTTTGGATAATGCAGATTTTAAAAGTCCAAAAGCACAAAAATCCATAGGTGATACATCGGGAGATTTAGTAGGGATATCAGTGAAGGGTATGGCCTTTATATCAGTTTTTTGTTCCATTTCTTTTAGGAAATTTACAGTGGATTTTGATGTGTGACTGCTAGCTTTGTCCTGATGGAGTCTCACAGATTGATGGCACTGTGGGTAAAGCGATGGTATTTCATTCAGAAAAATTGGCGATAAAATATGTTCCTGATAGTATTTGGAGTTAAACTTGACATTTTTTCCACTCTCTTTATTTTTAACTTGCCATTATAAGAAAAACCAGCAACAATCATGAATCCCTTAGAAAAACTTTCTTTCGATTCTTTGAACCATGTACCATTTTTTTCTCCCCTCTTATGATAATAAATGGCTCTTTTTTTGTTGCAATCATTTAAATACACCCATGATTCATCTTTTGTGACAATTGTTTTCCATTTTTCTTTGGATAAGTGTTTCTCATATAGAATTCTGCAGCGTGTCCTGCGTTCAGCGATATGATTTGGAAGAAGACGATGCACATTGCGTGTTTTCGCTTTCTTATGATTTAAATCAACGTTTATCAATTTTTTTACAGTGGACACCGAGCATTTTAATTATTTTGCAACTGTCCTTTGACTAGGGGGATTTTCTTTTAACATTTAACAATGTACCTTTGCAATAGTCGAAGATGCCCGTTTTTTCCTTGGATACTTGTTTGGAATTTTTGTCCCCCTTGAGGCTCCAATTTGACGTTTTTTTCCTTTCTTGTTGACGATATTACCTATCGACGCTTTAGATATCACAAAACCAGGACTCTCACATCGTTTTTGGATAACGGAGTATGCATATGAATACTCCGAAGAGAAATATATATTTCTCTTCGGAAAGAGCATAAATGTAGCCTTCGAACCACTGCTTTGTTAAAAACGCCATTTTGAATAAAAACAAAACTTTCAAGCTGCAGACGAAAATTTTGACTTTTAAAAACATAGTACAATTTGAATTATTTCTTTTGCAGCAAACGATTTTTTATTACCGCTTACCAAAATCGTCTAAAAAATGTGCGAACAGCCTCTGTACTTTTCCAAAAGCAGATGAACTTTAGGTTTAGACATCTGTTTTAATTTCAAATCTTTATGAATGATTTTACTTAAAGTGCCAAAAGACATTCCTAGTTTCGATGCAATGGATCTTTGAGTCGGCGGATTTTCTTTTAGGATCAGAGTCTTCACTTTCTTGATAGTTACCTACGTCCGAACAGTCTTAGGATGAGGTTTCGCGGTCATGTGTTCATTTTTACTTTCAGTTAGACGATTGTTTACTTTCAAATTTAATATATTATAAATACCTTTTTTTGAAATGCCATAACCACGATTTTCACTCCACTTTATAATTTGTTGATAAGAATTTTTCTCCTCGGAAAGCGCAGCTACGTAACCTTTGAGCCATCTATCAATTTTAGGACCCATTTTCAAAATAAATCTTTTATTTTACATTCCAATCAAAACAAAACAGTAGCAGACGATTATTCGGAAGCTTCCAAATTTTTATCTCAACATGCAAAAGACGAAAATAAATTACAAAATCTTTTCCATAAAGTGCGAACGACCTTCTGTACCTATTTTGAACCTTTATAAGATTTTCGGCCTGTTTTAATAGTATCTAAATTATATTTATCATTCATTCAAATGAACCAAATAGTTTAAAATTCATAAATGCATGTAAAGTAAAAAGTATTTCACAATCATACGGAATCGTTGAGGTGTCTTGTTCAATTTACAAAACAATGAGAAAAAAAAACCCACCAAGGTAACAAATATTGAGATAGGTACTTAACATTTGAATTCCAATATGTTTTTATTGGTATGGTTGAAAAATGTTTATTTCGTGTTAACAGATGACGCTAAGAAACCATCAAAACTTTACTTACTTATATAATCTATTAGTCCATATATACGATGTTTGTTTCTTCGCAGAGCAGCACTTGGGAACGAAGCTGCAGGCAAAGGCGTGAACACAACTCGCTCTCAATAACCTATTTAAACGTTTTCTGAAGGCTAACTGTAGCATATTTGTTTGACTTTACGCGTTAGCAAGGTGTCGGGGGGCGTAGCTCAGATGGTAGAGCGCTCGCTTAGCATGCGAGAGGTACCGGGATCGATACCCGGCGCCTCCAACTTTTTATTTATTTATTATAATTTAGTATTAGGGAAAAAATTTAAATTACGAAAGACTGAATCATCTCACTAACTTTCCTTGTGCTCCTGGAGTTGGCAGGGACATTAATATTCTGTCCCCCATAGGTATCAGTGTTGGTTCACCTATATAGTGCTCCTATAATAAAAAACCCAACTAACTCTCGGTGTGGTTGGGGCAATGCCCCCTTGTCAAATATTTCCTCTATCTCTTAATTTTTTTTCTGTTTATTTTCCGAATGAACTACAGTATTATTATGCTAACGGTATTTTGTCTTTCTCAGACAAGAGCGTCATGGCTCTAGTTTAAAAATTGAATGTGACAGTTGAATTAATTTGATTTCCTTCATAAGATACACTGAAGGAAATACTATAAACTGCATACTATAAACACCATGTTCTCTAAAATCTTAGATTATTTCTTATTTTCAGTTTCGTAGATATTTCTGTGGCGTAATGATAGATGTTGATATGTCCGAAAAATTCAATTTTACGTTTTAAGTTGATATGTCACACTTAAATCTGGTTCTTTAATGTGGCAAATGCTAATAGGGGGAATTGTGAAATAATACTAAGTTATTCGTATTGGCAAATGCTGTTATGTATAAAATAATTTTTTCTCAATCCTCCCCACAAAATTTTAGTCCCAAATTGAAAATTTTCATTGAGGACAAGGCATATGCTTGAGGTTGAATATGAGTATTAACTAAAGAATATTTGGATTGAAAAACTTAATTGGGCGATATTATATTTCACAGCAAAGGTTACTTTTTTAATTTGCCGAAAACATGTTTCCATATAAGACTGGAATGTTTTCTTTAAAAAATTGGTTCTAAATATTCTGTTGATAGTAGAGGGAATTAATTTTGGCTTTACTTGAGACTTTTATTATTTTTAATTTACCATTGTAACAAAATCCTGCAACTATCATGAATATCTTTGGTAACTTTTCTGTATACTGACGAAGCCGTTTCGTACGGCCGTTCCCGTCAATTGAGCAATAGAAAATTGATCTTTTTTTATTACAGTCTCTAAAATACAGCCCTGCCTCATCGAGTGTTGCCACAAATTTTCATTTTTCAGCAGCTAGGTGTTTTTCATATAATTTTCTACAATTTGTTTTTCTTTCAGCAATATACTTTGGCAAAAGCAGATGAACTTTAGGTTTAAACATCTATTTAAATTTCAAATCTTTATGAATGATTTTACTTAAAGTGCCAGAAGATATTCCTAGTTTCGATGCAATGGATCTTTGAGTCGACGGATTTTCTTTTAGGATCAGAGACTTCACTTTCTTGATAGTTACCTGCGTTCGAACAGTCTTAGGATGAGGTATCGCGGTCATGTTTTCATTTTTATTTTCAGTTAGACGATTTTTTACTTTCAAATTTAATGTATTATAAATACCTTTTTTTGAAATGCCATAACCACGATTTTCACACCACTTTACAATTTGTTGATACGAATTTTTCTCCTCGGAAAGCGCAGCTACGTAACCTTTGAGCCATTTATCAATTTTAGGAGCCATTTTCAAAATAAATCTTTCATTTTACATTCCAATCAAAACAAAACAGTAGCAGAGATTATTCTGAAGTTTCCAAAATTTGATCTCAAAATGCAAACGACAAAAATAAATTACAAAATCGTTTCCATAAAGTGCGAACGACCTTCTGTATGAAAAGTGAGGGATAAATTATGATAGCTGAGCAATACGTTTAGTTATTTGTTATAGAAACTTTGCACTAATAGATACCAAATGTGCGATCATTTAATGACGGAGATGTCGATAAGAGCGAATAATGAATATTCAAACATTTGTATATATTTTATATTTTCCGCGTTTCTGATGCAAAAAGTTTGTGATAAAGTACTGATTAACAGATATAATGGCATTTAAAATATGCGTTTTGCATTAGACTTGTTAGTTTCAAAAGAGACCAAATTTCAGTAAGAACAGCCATTGACACAGACACTAGACTCCACACTGTTGAGAACATTCGAGATCATTCATAATTTTGACCATGAAAAACCCCTTACGATCGTCGAGATTGTATAAGGTAATGTACTGAATAACATTTTTTTGATTTTCTAGTAAGTTTGAATGGTTGGTGACTAGGTCATGGAGGATGTTTCTACTCTTACCATAACGTTAATCGAAAACGGTTTTGAGAAAATACTTATTAGCATTTAAATGGTTCTTTGAGCTTGTTTGTTTAGGACTCTTATGATCTCAAAACAAATGCCTGTATTCAAACTTCCTAGGATCAAAACTCTTTGGATTAGTAGTATAAAAAACGTTCAAAATTTTCCTTGATGTTAGACATTATAGGATCATACATGATAATTTCCAACGTAAGAGTATATTTAATTGATAACAGTATAATTTATTTAGTAAACGTCTTTTCATGAGGATTTCTTAATTGTTTTCTTTTTTCCGTACAACTTTTGATTGATACTTTTTTGGTTGATCTAGTTTCTCGTTCTACAAAGTATTGGGTTTGACACCATGGGTAATTTTAAAAATTATTCATACCATAAAAATACAAAATATTTTTGACAAAATGCTGTTTAGTATGCAGATGTCACATAGTATTTGCTTTTTGCAGACTCATGTGATATCAAAGAATTTAAATCTGGGTATCCTAAGATAAAATATTCACTTAGATCAGGCAATAGCATATAATGGGAAGCCTGGAATACAACAAACTCCTGAGACGAATGCATGCTTTTAAAAGTAAATTACTTTTTTGCTATTTCTTAATTCTGAATTATCATTTTTACTTTCCTTAATAAATTTATACCTTCGTGCTAGGTTTTATAATGCCTCTTTTAAGAAACAAGTTTTTATCATGTAATGTAGCATCTCAAATAAATTAAAATATCAGACTTGGATTTCGCACTCAATGTTAATTAAATCGTTCATTATCTATGAAAGAAACAGGTTCATTCCCCTCTGAGCTGTCATCAGTCGAAAATAAATTTCTCTTTCCGGAACCTATTGAAAGGATTTATATCTGAAAAGCAATTAATACTATTGGATGTAATTTCATTTCTCCATTACTTTTGGTTGATTTTCGATTATTCTTTCAAACATTTCTTTGAGAGAATGGAAGATTAAATGCTTTAGTGACATGAATTATATCACCATTGGAGCACTAAAGAAAATGATAAGAGAATTGTAATAAATTACTTCATACATAAAATAATTACACTTCATATATAAAACAAAACACTGGTAGGAAAGGAATAATTAAAGAACCCAAAAATGTATCTGATGCTGCCTTATTTCTTGAATTGTTCGAAAGGAAAAATGTTTTCTGTTATTTCCAAGAAATATGATTTTAGTTATGTTACTGTTCTTCATAGAAGGATATGAGATATAAATCAGAGATAATGAAACAGAAATTGGACCATCTTCTTTCTCCAAGATGCAAGATTAGAATAAACAACCAATTTTAGGTTGAAATGGAAGATTCTGTTAAAAGAGCAGAGATGAAAATATCATATGGCTTGAAAAATAATCTGAAACCCGTTTTCTAAGAATTCAATTTATCATAACAGTGTTTATGGAATTAAAACGTTATTCTTGCCTATATTGGATAGACTGTACACTTTGAAAAATGACTGTAAGATTAACTGGAGTATTGGTAATAAGAGAAAGAGAGAGAGAATACTTTTGGGTTAATTTCACATTAAAACTGTGAGAAGAAATGTACAAAGAGACATCCATAATTTTTAGAACTACCGGTAGATTCACACAACGTTATCAAACTATTATATTGAATTCATGACGATGTAGAAGTCAGTCAAAAAAAAAAAAAAAGAAGAAGAAGTTTGGCAGGATACCACCACGATGTCACAAAAACGGTTGATAAGCTCTTCTATCCCCTTCAGTTGGGTTATAAACGATGGATTGCAGCCAGAAAATTGATTCAAGTGTTTATTCATTAAATGACATGAGTAGTTCGGTTGTACTATTTCACTGTACTACGCACTAGAAGTAGTTCTAGTTAAATCATTAGTGGAATGAGGGCTGCATTACCCGTAAGAAACCTTATTTTAAATGTACGTCTTATAACTTTCAGAATTTACGTAAAAAAAGGCATAAAAAATAACAGTTTTTCTTTTTAACGTGTAGAAGAAATTTTAAGGTGAGCTTTAAAGAGCTCATAATATATGCCAACAAAAGAAAAAAATTTCAGTATCTTTTATTACTCTCCACTCTTTGAGTTCTGATCGCTTTTTAAAAAATTTAAACGGGCAATCATTTCCTCTGCAGTTGTAGTTCTACTCAATAACTTGATTATTTAGTTTTTTTTTTTAACCGGCAGAGCGTTAACACTTAAATCAATGATATTAATCGAAATGCTTACATTCCGCCTGTTTGGAAAGTTATTATATTTTGATTAGTTTTACTGGTATTGTATTACATTTATTAAATATCACTCTTATTTTTTTCTTTTATTTAACATAGTCTTCTGTATTTCAAAATATTTTATTTTTTATTTTCTCACCCTTTCCATTCTATATCTACTCTTCGTCATAAACACTTTTTCATCAAGGTATTTTCCCACTATGATGGTTTTTCTATTGGGGATAGCAACCTTCCCTCAACAGACAACTCGGCTTTGCTTTTCATTGTATTACATTGCTGCTTTACGACTTCTTTGGAATAAAACGTTGTTTAAAATTTTGGAATTCGAAAATGGTACCCTTTTTATTTCTCCTACTAAATAATTATGGTTAACTTAGTTTGTATAAGTCTTCATCCCTCACACCAAGTTTTTTCCCCTTTTTGCAATTCAATCCCCTTGTTCTTATTTTTGAAAAAATCATTCTTTAAAAGTTTGGAATAAATTAGAATGAAAAAAATGCGTAAAAAGTATCATTTATTGAGCAAATGACGAAACGTCATAGTGTCCTTGGCAGCATTTCAAAATGGACTTGAGTGACAAATGGGTAGATATTTCACAAGTTAAAAAGTTAGTTATTATATATTAATACAAGATGAATACCCGTGCTTCGCTACGGAGTACATTCAAATTAAATACAATGGTCAATGTATTCAATTAATACCAAAAAAATATATTTATAATAAATACAATGGTCAATGTATGCAATTAATATCCATAAATCATACTAATTTGAATTAAATCCTTAAAAAACTTCCATCTCAATTAGTCTAGTGGTTAAATTTTATCTTTTACCGTATTTTAATATTTTTTGTCAATTTATTTCGTTGTTATGCACGTGACGCAAGATTAATTTAAAGTATCACAAAAAGAAAAGAAACCTGCAGAAAAATTAATTTTTAAAAACTCACCTAAAATCAGAAAATGGAATTAAAGATTCGAAAAAGATTTCATTTTAAAGGAATTTTTAGGATCTTTCTCGTGATATAAATTTTAAAACTCTCAAAATATTGTTTTAAATGCAAACTTTAAAAATATTACAAAATCAGCTTAAAAATTTAATTTAAAAAAATCTAAGAAGAATTTTTCAAAAATCTTTCTTAGTGCACCCCTACACTATAAGAAGAATTGCCATGCAAAATTTCAGCCCTTTATGTCCAGCGGTTTGGTCTGTTCGATATCTGTCAGTCAGTCAGTCAGTCAGTTACGGAACTGTTTAATATATATAGATAAGAATCAATATAAAACAGTTAAGGGCAGTAATTCAGATTTCAAATTACATAAAATTATGCTACTGTTGTATTCCTTTTTTGTAGATAATATACAGCTTAAAACATCAAATAAATAACAGTATTAAATATCAGTGGGATTTTTTTCGTACTCATAAATACGAGACGTGAGATCATACGAATTTTAGTCGCTCTTATGATAACATGGACACCTGAAATTATTAAACAAAGTACAATGCTACGTGAGCTTTTAACTTTTATATTCATTAAATGACTGCAAGTTTCCGAAAAAAAAATCACCAAATAAGGAGAAATCTAAAGCAAAATTCTTAATGTAATACGCTCTTGAAAATTACATGAGCTACCATAAAATAGAAATCAAGTTAGAAAAAAAAAATCCGGTCTTTAACCATCTGTTCAGACGAATTTTATCATCATGGAGAAAAAAAAATATCATACTTACAAATTATTGCCCTCTAAAACTTTTAAAAGGAAAACTCGCTGTACAAAAATAGCTATATAATGAATTCTGTTGAAAATAATTAAATTTACCATAGAGAGCAAAGGAAATTCGTGGTTGCGACGGACATGTATTTTCAGAATGTATGAAAAAAAAAACTCAATTAAATCGTGAAAAGACATCAATTCAGTTATATTTCTAGCTTAAATATTATTAACAAAATGTAGATAAATTTACTACCGGAAAATTTATATAATAAAGTAACTTGTTTTCGTAGTTTTTTTGTCTCACTGTGTATATATATGAACGTATATATTTAGAATATGAAAAAGAAAGGATACTACGTTTACAGATAACTACGATGAAATTCTTTATTGTGTTTAAAATAATTAAACAAGTTATGAGGTAAATGAAGAAAATTGGGAGATGACTCGAAAGTCTAGTCAGTTTGCGAACCTGGCCTGCATATTGAATCTTTTCAAGATGAATAAGGACATAAATGAAAAAAGTTCAATTAAGTCTGGAAAAGACAGGAACTCGGTTAAATTTGTAGTATAAAATATTATTAACAAAATGTAGATAATTTCCTGAAAATTTATGTAATAAAGTAAACTATTTTCTTAGTTTCTTTGTCTCGCTGTGTATATGAACGTATATGTTTAGAATATGAGAAGGAAAGCATACTTCGTTCATAGATAACTACAATGGAATTCTTTATTATGTTTAAGATAATTTAACAAGGCCTGTGGCAGCCTTGTGATACAGCGCGCTGGCTTTAGGTATTGAGGGTGCTCGGATCGAATCCCGGCGTCGCGCCACTAAAATGCGTCCGTTTGTGTCGTTTCTTTATAGGGAGCAATGCTCGTCCGCTTATATGGTGCCCCCATAATAAAATGGCCAGCATAACTGCGGTGCATTATAGGCTAATGTCTTCACGACAAGTGCCTCCACATTGGTTTAAAAAAAACTTTATGAGGTAAATGAAGGAAATTGGGAGATGACTTGAAAGTCTAGTCGGTTTGCGAACATGTCCTGCGTATTCTATCTTTTCAAAATGAAGTACCTAGTTTGTTAACTATTTTAAGAGTAGTTAATAGCGCTCGGTGTACTCGAGTACCGCCTCGGTGGTTAAGGATATCGCGTGGTGGTTCTACCCCTCCCCATGGGAGTAGGGATGCGACATCGATGTCGATATTTTCAAAACATCGATGTTTTGATAAAAAAATTGATGTTTTAAACATCGATTTATTGAAGCCAATGTTTTTTTAACATCGATGTTTTGTGCTCGATGTTTTATGTTGTCTCGATGTTTTTTTTTTATGAAAAAGTACCGTAATAAAAAAAAATTACCACGTAGCATAATTTTCACACTCAGTAAATGTATGTCTGAATTCTGAAAAGGACGAATACAAAAGGGGGAATGATTCCTTAGCAAACAGACAAATGGCAATTAACAACCAATGAACCAATCAGGGCGCTTGGAATGTTCCTGACACTCCAGAACCTTCCATGGGGTTTTATTTTACAAATAGTATATACACGAGTGCATCAATTTAAGTTTTTGTTTTGTTCTGGTTTTATATAAGTTGACGTTAATATTATTAGTAAGATGCCTCCCAAAAGTACCGTTTGGAAATATTTTTACAAAACCTCTGACAAATTGGCTAAATGCAATATTTGCTTTAAGTCCCTCAAAATTTCTGGCAATACCACGAATTTATCTAGACATTTGAAGGAAAAACATGGTGGTGTTTACAACGTGAATTTTGAGTCATCAAAGTAGCCGAAAGCAACCAATTTTTTATCATTTGTGTCTGCACAATCAGAGAGTAAAATTAAATCACCCCCTCCCCCCACGACTAACGGAAGTAACATTAATGTTAGAGGTTACTAAACCAGTTTTAAAAAATGGGTGTTCTAAAACATCGATGTTTAAAAACATCGATGGTTTTTGGGCGATGTTTTATTAGAATCGATGTTTTAATATTGAATATCGATGTTTCAAAACATCGATGTTTTGTTATCGATGTCGCATCACTACATGGGAGGGGGAGTCGAATTAAAAGAAACTATGTTAGATCGAGGAAAACACAACTCAGTAATATTTCTAACTTAAGTACTATAAATGATATGTAGACCCGAGGTAGCCTAGTGGTAGCGTGTCGGCGCCGAGGGTGCTCGGATCGAATCCCGACAAGCGCTATTAAATACCTCCGTGTCTGGGCTGGATATGGGCACGTTAAATCCGTAGACCGGAAAGTCCGTCTATGAGGTCAGAGAGGATGGGAGAGGGCAAGATCCCCTAGGTGCCGTTCTTGGGGTTACTCGGTCAAAATTGAGGTGGCACCTGGGTAAATTGTACTCCGACCCTTGTGGTGCCGTTATAAACCGGAGCCCCCCCCCCCCTCTCTCCCCGCAAAGCTTATATGGACCTGGTCTGGAATACTTCGGGTCAGGGAGCATTATAAACGACAACAATAAACAAAATCTAGGTAAATTTATTTATCAATGGGGGGGGGGGGGATCTGATTTTCGCCGACGGGGATCTCACTCGCCAAGCCTCGTTGCTATGTCGGCTCCCTTCTGGCACATTGGAGTTAAAGGGCAAATTAAGATCGAATACTACACTGTAAAAATGAAATATTGTTTTGGGCATATTACTAAAATGGATGTATTATTAGAAGGGTAAGAAAATTTGTTTAAGATTAAAAAAAAACTGGGATTCCCAAAAAAGGCAAACCCGGTACACAAAAACATTACACCCTGCAAGAAATAACGTTAAATTGGAAAGTTTATAAAACTTTTAACTATTACAAAGAATGAAGAATTGGTTAAAAAAATGCTTGAGTGGTAAGGCGCAGATTATAGCACTTTCTACGCAAGACGAAAATATTAATATTTCAAACAAAAAATCATGACATGAAGGGGAAACCTGGAAAACTTTAGAAGTAAATAGTTTGTTTTTCAAGTCTAGATTTTTAGTTTCAGCTTTTTATATTAAAGAAATAATATATAGGGTAGGCCAAAAGTTCGTAAAACTTTAAAAATTAATAAAAAAGGAAGAAATTATGATAAAGAAGTGCGATTTGCAAAAAAGGACTCACAAGGTAATCGGATTATGTTTAGCAGCAAAATAAAAATTAGTTAAAAAGTCACCAGTAGAGGGCGCTGACGACCCGAAATGCAATGAACAGGACAACAGTACGTTCCATTCATTTATTCTTGCTATAACAATTGTTCAACAACATGACCTCCAGAACATTGTACGACACAACTAAGGCGACTCTTAACAGCTTGATCAACAACGCTCGATCGTTTAATGATAATATTCTAAAAGCGAATGATAAATTCTCGTGTATAACGGTCATTTACTGCAAGATTAATCTGCATAATTCTGCTGAATCTCTCGCATCTCAGCGACTTTTTTTTACTAATTTTTCTTTTTTGTTGCTGATAAAAAAATCCTACTTTCTTGTGAGCACTTTCTTGCAAACCGCACTTCTTTATCATAATTTCTTCCTTTTTTTATGAATTTTTGAAGTTTTTACGAACTTTTGGCTCACCCGATATATATATATATATATATATATATATATATATATATATATATATATATATATATCGCTTTATGCATATGTATGTAAATACAATATTTTAGCTAGAATATCAGGTTTAGTGATCATTGATTCAGTTATTGAGTTAAATGAATTTTTTAGAATATAATGATATAACAAATAATGGACAAATAAAAATAATTAATTTAAAATAATTGAATAAGTAATGAAAATCTATTCATGGATTATTTTATAGAAATAGACCAATGGCATACATTTGTGAGGAGAGCTAGAAAGTCACTGGAGTGTTAACTATATTAATGTGTATAGCTTAAATGAGACAAACAGCTGGTCTCAAATTTGAGTCCCAGAGCAGTTGATGTCATTATAGTATATTTGCGATTCAAGCGAGACTGTCTGGAAAACAGGTGATATCGATTTTGAATACCAGTTATGACTATAATTGTAAAAATGTAATAAAAATTAATATTGGTGTGAGGCAGAATACTTTATGAAATAATTAAATCACTATTGAAGTTTGGAAATTTGCGTAATCGGTAGAAGTTTATCGATAAAAGTATCGATTCAAACTAAAATAGCGTACTTTTGTAAACAGCAATGTCATAATTCAATAGATCTTTTAAATTAAAGAGTGTTATCTCAACTTTTAAATCCGTATAATGTATAAATCCAAGAAATAGATACCTAATGAGGAAGGATGATCGATAAATATTTTCCTTACTGGGCTATTAGACATGAAGTATGAAAATAAAGATTGATTACAGAAGTTAAAAACCCTTTTAACGTAAGGTTACGTTCCTCCATAACGGTCCTCCGGAAAGGAAAATTTCAGACGCTAAAACCGTCCGTCCGTACCCCGCGAGTTAGAATTTTGACAGCGCGCCAAACCCCGTGTGTATCTTTTTGACAAGCAGTAAACAGTTAAACAGAGAAGTACCAAAATGCGTCAAAATTTTGACATACGTGTATGTATATATACAGAGGCTGTTCGCACATTTTTTAGACGATTTTGATAAGCGGTAATAAAAAAGCGTTTGCTGCAAAAGAAATAATTGCAATTGTACTATGTTTTTAAAAGTCAAAATTATAATCTGCGGCTTGAAAGTTTTTTTTTAATTCAAAAGGGCGTTTTTAACAAAGCAGTGGTTCGAAGGTTACATTTATGCTCTTTCCGAAGAGAAATATGCATACTCCGTTATCCAAAAACGATGTGAGAGTCATGGTTTTGTGATATCTAAAGCGTCGATAGATAATATCGTCAACCAGAAAGGAAAAAAACGTCAAATTGGAGCCTCAAGTGGGACAAAAATTCCAAACAAGTATCCAAGGAAAAAACGGACATCTTCGACTATTACAAAGGTACATTGTTAAATGCTAAAAGAAAATCCCCCTAGTCAAAGGACAGTTGCAAAATCATTAAAATGCTCGGTGTCCACTGTAAAGAAAATGATAAGCGTTGATTTAAATCTTAAGAAAGCGAAAAAACGCAATGTGCATCGTCTTCTTCCAAATCATATCGCTGAACGCAGGACACGCTGCAGAATTCTATATGAGAAACACTTATCCAAAGAAAAATGGAAAACAACTGTCACAATAGATGAAACATGGGTGTATTTAAATGATTGCAACAAAAAAAGAGCATTTATCACCATAAAAGGGGAGAAAAAAATTTAAGTACATGGTTCAAAGAATCGAAAGAAAGTTTTTCTAAGGGATTCATGATTGTTGCTGGTTTTTCTTATAATGGCAAGTTAAAAATAAAGAGAGTGAAAAAAATGTCAAGAAAAACTCCAAATACTATCAGGAACATATTTTATCGCCAATTTTTCTGAATGAAATACCATCGCTTTACCCACAGTGCCATCAATCTGTGAGACTCATCAGGACAAAGCTAGCAGTCACACATCAAAATCCACTGGAAATTTCCTAAAAGAAATGGAACAAAAAACTGGTATCAAGGCCATACCCTTCACTGATATCCCTACTAAATCTCCCGATGTATCACCTATGGATTTTTGTGCTTTCGGACTTTTGAAATCTGCATTATCCAAACGTCGTCCCAAAACCCTTACAGGACTCTGGAAAGCTGTTCAGGAGGAATGGGATAGAATACCTCTTCTGACACTTCAAAAGGCATTATTATCCTGGACATTGCGGTGTCGAAAGATAGTTCAGAATAAGGGATGTCAAATAGCACATTTAAAACACAAGAATTTTATGTAATTTAGTTTTGTGAATACAATATACATCGTCTAAAAAATGTGTGATCAGCCTCTGTATATTCATACGTACATAAATACAGAAGGTCGTTCGCACTTTATGGAAACGATTTTGTAATTTCTTTTTGTCGATTGCATTTTGAGATAAAAATATGGCAACTTCAGAATAATTGTCTGCTACTCTTTTGCTTTGATTGGAATGTAAAATAAAAGGTTTATTTTGAAAATGGCTCCTATATTTGATAAATGGCTCCAAGGTTACGTAACTGCGCTTTCCCAAGAGAAATTTTCGTATCAACAAAATATAAAGTGGTGTAAAAATCTTGGTTAATGCATTTCCAAAAAGGTATTTATACTATATTAAATTTGAAAGGGAAAAATGTCTAACTGAAAGTAAAAATAAAAACCATACCACGAAACCTCATCCTAAGACTATTCGAATGCAAGTAAATATGAAGAAAGTGAAGTATCTGATCCTAATAGAAAATGCGTCGACTCAAAGACCCATTGCATCGAAACTAGGAATGTCTTCTGGGTAAGTAAAATCATTCATAAAGATTTGAAGTTAAAAAAGATGTTTAAACCTGAAGTTCATCTGCTTTTGCCAAAGTATATTGCTTAAAGAAAAACAAATTGTAGAAAATTATATGAAAAAACACCTAGCTGCTGAAAAATGGAAATTTGTGGTAACACTCGATGAGGCATGGGTGTATTTAAGTGAATGTAATAAAAAAAGATAAATTTTCTATTGCCCAACTGACGGGAATGACCGTACGAAATGGCTTCGTCAATGTACAGAAAAGTTCCCATAAGGACTTATTATAGTTGTAGGATTTTGTTACAACGGCAAATTAAAAATAAAATAAGTGTCAAGTAAAGCCAGAATTAATTCACTCTACTATCAGCAGAATATTTTAGAACCAATTTTTGAAGAAGGAATTCCAGCCTTATATGGAAAGGGCATTTCTAAAGTTGGGCTTCATATGGACAAAGCCTCTATTCCCACATCTAAATCTATCGCTGATTATTTAGCAAAAAAAGAATCATAACCAGGAATAAAGTGTATCCCATTTAATGAAACACCTGTAAAATCACCTGACGCTTCTACAATAGACTTTTGCGCTTTCGATTTATTAAAACGAGCCTTACGAAAACGGCATCCAAGAACACTGAACGGACTTTGGAAAACGGTCCAAGAGGAATGGGGTAAAATTAACGGAAAAGTACCACTTTGACAGTAGTAAGAAAAAGTGGTACTTTTCCGTTAGCCGGGCGCATTTGGCGTTCGCCCTTTTAAGTATCGCCATTGGCGAGAATGAAATGTCTCCAACATAACCCTAGGAAAACAGTTTAATAGGGAATAGATGGACTAAATTTTGAAGAAGCATTCTCACACACAAAACGTTGGAAGAAGATGACAGATCAACGGGTATGAATCATGTGAGAGAACACGATTAACCCCGAAATTAACATGAATAAAAATTGGAAACAAATTAACACAAACTTTATTAGCGTTCTTCCCATACAGGTAAATAAACACACTTTTAATAGTAACACATTTAATAAAGCTATTTGTTGGCGACTTTTAATCAACAAAGCACACACATAAATAAACGCACTTCAGTAACACATTTAATAGTAAAATAAACACACAAAAAGAACTTCAGTCACTTCATTTCGGGGGAGGCCAAAAGCTTTATGTCGTTCAGAATTTTTTTAAATGGATCATTTGTTAATCTTCTCCACATTAATTCAGCAAGGTAGGATTCCAAATGGTGCCGCGCTGTTCCCCGATGTTTTTTGTTTCTCCATTTTGCGCTTCCATACAAACGCTCGATCTTATACGGCAGTTTCTGGGTCAACAAAATTGTACTTGTGGTTCACTTTAAAATGGTGGAAACCCTCCTCTTCAAGTTTTATGGTGCTGTAGCTTTTCGAAGAATCGGAATAAATCGCAGATCCTTCCTTGATATTTTCCTTGATGGCTCCTAAAAGTACGCTGTACCGGAATCAGAAAACGTTCATTCGTCTCCCGGCAGATACCACCAAATATCAACTGTTGCGGGAGAACGCGTCCCACATTTTTTTTCGCCTTGAAAACATACTTTCATCTCAACCATCAAATCGGGCCCTCCTATTTTTTTTCGATCACGTTCCACTACAGAATTAACGCAGACTACTCGCATATAATTGTTCCAGTCAACAACTGTATTATGATTAATTTCCAATTGTTTCTCGCACCATTTTACCGAAGTTAACTCTTCTCTCCAACTGTAAATAAATCTCAAAGCTGTCAAAAATTCAAACGCGTTGATTGGAAACATGTTTCTTGACGAATGGTCTTTTTGCTGCGGCAGGTAGAAGCATTACACCGCCATCGAATGTCATTTTCAAAATATAACTTCCTTTCACGATTCCTAGCACACGTCTTATTTTCAGACAAAATACCTTTTTCTTGAAAAAAAACATACAGCTTCTTCTTCCGTTGCAAGTAAGTCCCAAATTTTTGTCATGATTGTAAATCTCGGTAATAAACTGCACGATTTTGTAGATTAAAACTATTGTAAAATTTAAACGCCAGTCTTTTAATTGCTGGAATAATATATTTAACGCGTAGATCCCGATGAATGACGTCATTTGTGATAGAAATAGGAACTTAATGAATAATTAATATCACGTGATCAAAGATTACTATCACGCGAGTTACAATTCATTAAACAAAACAGCTGAAAATGCGACTTACCATATTTGGCGATTTATCACTTGCGCCCGGCTAACGGAAAAGTACCGAAAAGGTTTCCTTTCATAGAAAATTTGAACTAGAGCTATTGTCAAAAACCATGGCTATCAGATTAAAGCAAATCGCCGCAAAAAAGGCATTTATACATAAAACTTAACTATCAAAATCGTTTCCATAAAGTGCAAACGACCTTCTGTATAGATACATATATACATAACTCATACATACATACATATATGCATACAAAAGAGGTAAGCAATAATAAGTAATCCTACGTTAATAACTCGCGGTAGTTTCGTTAGAAAAGACTACTTGAATTTTTTCTCTATAACTCCTAAGAAATTGGAGGGGGGGAGAATAATTTAGTGGTAGCGCGTCGAATTTCAGGTACTAAGCGTGCTGGTATCGAATCCAAGCAAGCGTCATAAAATACCTTCGTCTCTAGGCCGGATATGGGCACGTTAAATCCGCAGACCGGAAAGTCCATCTATGAGATCAGTAAGTTGGGAAGGTACGATCTCTCCAGATGTCTCCCCTGAGGATGCTCGGCCAAAATTGTGGTGACCCCTAGCCATGTCGGACTCTGACCTTTGTGGTGATATTGTTAACCGGAACCGCACTACTCAGCTCGAAAAGCCTATATGGATCTGGTTTGGAACTTTTGGCCAGGGAGCATTAGGATCAACCACAATCACAACCACAACAACAATAACAACAAAATGGACTGTAATTGTAATCATTTTTAATCTTATAGTACCATTAGATACGAATTTGTTTTATTGAAATCAAAATGCACGTTCACAGCTTCATTCTTTAACACGGACTTTACGAAGCATTCAAAATTCCTCACGATATGAAAATACCTCCGTTCCTCATATCATAAAATAGTTTAGATTATACGAGACTTGCATGCCTTTTAACTAAATTGAACACTAAGAGATCTAAGTTCATTAGAAATTCATGAGAGTTATCGCCGAAAGGAAATCAGACGTCCAATGAGAAGGATCCTTTTCAAATTCCCATTAAAATGCATTCTACTTCGATGGATATTAATATCACGTAACGTAACTTGACTTTTGTAAGACTTTATTTTAATACCCACCAGGCATTCAAACAGTGTTACGCTACAACTGCAGATGAATCCCATTTCAAGTAAACTAATTTAGCGTAAGTGAAATAAGGAATAATTATGAATAACACTAAGATAACTAGATAGCATAGTGTTCGAAAATAATGTAGTCTAGAGTAAATTAATTCACTTAAAAAGGGAGTAGAAGCATTTTTATCCATCTTCGAAACACTTTAGGACGATTAAAGCTATCCTAAATATTTAGGTTAAATTAATACGTGGTGCTAGATTTATACTCCAGAGAGTTGAGAACTTGACTAAACTTTTAAAATGAAACAATAGGAAAATAATTCTAAATTTGTGAATAATAGGTTATTTTTTAAATAAATTTTACATTATTGAAGTGCTATAATACTATGTAGCCCAAGACAAAAGGTAAAATTACATAAACAAACTGATGACACTAACTGACAAAAAAACTAGCAGAAATCTTCACTGGGCGCTATAAAGCAACATAAATACAAGATTCTGTAAAAATAATTGAAATAAAATGTAAAAGCCAAAAAATAAATAAATAAATAAATAAAAATGCAAAAAAACAAACAAACAGAAAAGCATAAAAAAAATGCAAGACAACTAACCGGTCTCTTATCAGGAGGCCTAATCGATCCTCCTGATGGTCGGTCCCCTCAATGGGAATCTTTGTGATAGGATTCAGGTTAAGGCAAAAAAAACATCCCAAGGCCCCGAGGTCCCCATATTGTAAAAGAAACTCAAAAGCATTAAAGAAACTCAAAAGCATTAGCTAAATTGAAGTGACCGACTGCCTCCTGATGAAAAGACCGTCGATCACCTCGCTGTATTGTTTTTCTTGATTTTTTTTACTTTTTTAGGCTTTTTTTTCTCCTTGTCTTTTACATTTTATTTCAGTTATAACAGCGCCATATCTTCCCCTATCGGCGACTTTTGTAACTATTTTTTTTTCACGGAAACTCCTTCCGATGTCGTCCCCTCTATTAATTTTTATGGAATTCCGGCAGATAGATCACGCTACAGGTTGCTCTGAGTAGCGTCAGTTTTTAAAAAAATCCCCTGTATATATATAACAATATATATATATATATATATATATATATATATATATATATATATATATATATATATATATATATATATATATATATATATATATATATATATATATATATATATATATATATATATATATGTGTGTGTGTGTGTGTGTGTGTGTGTGTGTGAGAGAGAGGTTCCAAATGAGTGCTTCAATTATTCAGTAAATCCTAATAAAGCCAATCAAGGCACGAAGTAATACATAAGATCATATTTGCAAGATTTGGCACTGAAGCAACGTAGATAAATAGAAGACAGACAATCACAAGTATGCATGGTAAAGAGAATCATGAAAAGTGCAGATGTGACACCACTCACTTTCCTTAAATAATATCTTAGAAAAGTGTTTCGTCATGGGCTTCTTCTGTGCCTAATGTAACACATGTCTTGTCTGTCCTACACAGAATCCCAAGCACATATTCGTGCCCAAACTTTCAGCAACATATAGAGGGAGAGATATGAATTCAAGCATATAAAACCATATACATATGTAGTAGACCCACAAGTATGAGGTGAGTACAAGAATAAAATACACTTGAGAATGAGTCTCAAGTGCACATTAGTCACCAGTATAAGTTTCAAGTCATACAAGTTCGAGTCTCTAGTATACAAGACTCGAGTATATTAAGAATACTTGTATCTCAAATGAATAAAATCTTCGTTAGAATTAAGAGAATATGCACTGGAAGCCATGTGTCTTCTCTGCGTTATTAAAGTACAATGTAAAATAATATAAACAAAACAAACTAACAAAAAAATTAAAAAGCGAGCATAGACTACCCTAGCAATGAAAACATAAAACGTTTCAATAAAAGATTGCGCAGTTGCTTCATATCCTCATATTGAAAATGGACAAATATAACTAAAAATAAAAATTCCAACAGAGCTAGATAATTATAAGAAGAATGCAGACAAAAAACAAACAGAAATCAAGCACTCAGGGCTCCACGCACCAGAGGCAAGATTCTGTAGTACTGCTGGAACTGGACCAGAAATCGAGGTAACCGACTGGTCTCGTCATCAGGGAGCTTAACCAAATCAGTTACCTCAAGGGGAACTTTCTGAATAAGATGCAGGTATAACCAAAAGACATCCCAAGGTCCCGAGATCCCCATTGAAATATTTAGTCAAAAGAAAATGAAAGGACACAGACAACTTACAGTAAGGGCTCAACGCACCATATTTGCAAGTACACATACAATCATAATGAAAAGCCAAAGATCCATACATACCATAATTTCGTAGGTGACGGTTATGGCGAAACAGCAGCCAATTTTACCCTAGTAGTTACGTCACTGTAGCAAAACCACAGCGCCACACTCCATTGAAGTTTAAACAAATGAAAACAGAAACCCTATCCTAAACGTCTTTAAAATATACCTGAGTCTAAATGCCATTTTTTTAAAACTTTTAAATTGCCGAAATTTTTAGGGAATTCTTACTTAGGTTTTTCTAGAAAATGCTACATGCCTCCAAAAAATCTTCAGCGTTGTTACATATGTTTTTTTATTCTGTATAGTTGTGAGTAAAAGATATTATAATAAATATTCTAGTTCAAGTTGCTATGGAAATTGGTAAACGTGATAACCTCAAAGTTAAAATCTAATCTTTTATCATATATCCCAATTTTTAATTCGCTATTTTGAATTTTAATTTTTAAATCCAGATAAGTAGCAAAATGACAATTATCATTAGTCCTGTTTAAAGTTAGTTTCTTTGGGTAGATTTGATTAAGAAATTCCAAATCGTTGCAGTTACAAATTATAAGGTCATCAATATACCTAAATCCGGTAATATTATTTGAGTTAAGAAATTTAGTTTCATAAGAATGCAAGAAAATGTTTGCAAAGGCGCTAGAGAAGCTATTTCCCATAGGGATACCTTTCATCTGTTTAAAGAAATTCAAGACATTAAAGAGGTTGTTTTCAAAAATATTAAATTTACATAAATCAATCCAGTCACATTTTAAGATTAAAGTACTATCTAGATAGGCATCATAAATTTCTGAGCAGATAATCATTAAGTTATGTGGAATACTAGTAAAAAGGTTTTCAAAATGAAACGTGTGTATGCTATCTATATTCTTACACTTTAAAAATTGTAGAGCATCCTGGTTATTATTTATAATAAAGCTATTTTCGGTAATACTGATTTTATTTAGAATGATTTTTAAATAGCTAAAAAACTTTTTACAGAACAAAGTGTTATAACAAATCGTACTACACGTAACAAACCTAAATTTAGTAGGTACTTTATGGAATTTAATGGTCGGAAAAAGGTAAGGGTATTTTAGGCTATTAATCTTAAACTTAAAATATTTGCAAAAGGCTAAAATCCTATTATCTATTTCTTTCTTGGTAAAGTTGATTTTTTGGTAGATATTGTTTGAGTTGTACTCCCTAGAAATTAATTGCTTGAAATAATCCTTTCACATAAAACCAAAGTTATTGGCAGCCTAATCAACAACCGTTATAATTAACGTATTTTTTTAATTCTTTAATTTTACTGTACAGATCTTTGTTTAGAAAGAAACCCCGCTTGTTTTTTATACCATACTCCTTATAATTCCCCTTCACATCCTGTAAAACATGTACCTACCACTCCATGAAACCTTCGATAGGCCAATTATACTTCCTTGATAATTTTACTATAAAATAATCTAAATCTTAAGTGATAGAACTTATAATTTGCTTTAAGTTTACCTTATTTCTTATCCTAAATTTTGAGCCCTTACTTAAAAGTTCCCTCAACCTAGCATCTTTAACAATATTAAGATCCCCAGTTACAATATGCCCCAAAGTAGGATTAATAAAGTTTTTAAACTCCTCAATATGACAATTACAATCAGTATTAGAAATTTTGCCTAAGTTATGACTATAAAAGTTGTAGTTACAGATAGGTCCTATAACGTTTTTTGATATTTAAAAGCGATGGGGATTTTCCCACAATCCTTGAATGGTAGTAATTTAGAATTATTGTGTACAATAGTAGGTAGTTTTAAATGCTCAAAATCTTTATCCAGAAAATTTATGGTACAGTACTCTACACCTGCTTCCCTTCCCCTCTTAACATCCAAACCTTTCAAGTTAAGCTTGTATTTAATTAGATCTGAAATTCTTAGTTTTGTAAACCTCGAAGCAAATTTAATTGAAGATAAATGATGTTTAATTAACCACCTTAAGCCAGAATTGTTTTGGTTGAACAAATAGTGTTTAATTATTTTAATGTTCTTAAAATCAATAAATAGATTACAAATTTTTTGCAAATCATAAAGTTTCAATTTTGTTTGTTTTTGAACTATTGCTACCCTTTCCTCTTTTACCCCTATAATTAGAATGTTTATAATTAAACCGTTCAATAACCAGAATTTTTTATAAACGCAGTTAGTATCCAAATCCACCGGCACTTCGCTGTTAAGTTTACTGTTTAAGTCGCACGGAAATAGTGTTTCTAGATTTCAAATATATACATTTTCAAAAATCCAGCCTTTTGTTTAAATCATTATTCAATTGTTAGCTTCAATTATTCAGTAAATCCCAATAAAGCCAATCAAGACACGAAGTAATACATAAGATCGTATTTGCAAGATTTGGCACTGAAACAACGTAAATAAATAGAAGACAGACAATCACACGTATGCATGGTAAAGAGAATCAGGCAAAGTGCAGATGTGACACCACTCCACTTTCCTTAAATAATATCTTAGAAAAGTGTTTCGTCATGGGCTTCTTCTGTGCCTAATGTAACACATGTCTCGTCTGTCCTACACAGGATCCCAAGCACATATTCGTGCCCAAACTTTCAGCAACATACAGAGGGAGAGATATGAATTCAAGCATATAAAACCATATACATATGTAGTAGACCCACAAGTATGAGGTGAGTACAAGAATAAAATACACTTGAGAATGAGTCTCAAGTGCACATTAGTCACCAGTATAAGTTTCAAGTCATACAAGTTCGAGTCTCTAGTATACAAGTCTCGAGTATATTAAGAATACTTGTATCTGCAGTGAATAAAATCTTCGTTAGAATTAAGAGAATATGCACTGGAAGCCATGTTAAATTGCATGCATTAAAGTGCATTAACACACTGAAGCACGTCCGCAAGAAAACCAAAACACACGTATGAAGATGGACAGCCTACCATGTGCTCAAGTGCATGTACTCGGAAAAGCACACACACAAACCTGCTCATTCCCACTGGTATATTTCCCATGTACACGTGATGCGCAGAAACAATGAAAATATCCATTTATAATACTAAAGCACTGTGCAAATTCGTGTAGAAAAAATTAATTTTAGCGTTTTTTATTTTCACATCTTTAACTTTTTAACATCTAGGTTCTTCGAGAATATGAGATTCATTTTTCTTCGGAGATATACGTATAGAGAACTAAACACCTCTCTAAGATTATTATACTAAAAAAATTTTTTTTTTCCCTGATGGAAAAAGATATCTCTTTACTCGTTTGATCTCCTCATACTTATGATTGATCAGTGAAAATCCCCAAGAGAGTCGCTTTGCTAAGAAATAACCGAAGATCGATTTGCCTGAAAGATGAATCCGCGTCATTAGCCCTTCACCTGAGTGATAGTTCCTCTCTCTTCTTCATCTTATTTATTTATTTTTTTCTCTCCAGAAGATCCACTGCAACCGAACGCGCCTTTAGTTTTTCAAACCCGATTTCCAGACTTGTTCGTTCAAAGCTGATATAGTGTGGGAAAAAAAGTGGGTTATTTTTTATTTATATCGTTATCAACGATTTTTCGCTTCTAAAATATTGCGATACTGTGGAAATCCGACGTTGCATTTTGAATGATTTATCTCTTTAGAAAGTTATCTCTGAATCACGGCACTTTGCAAAAAGAGGTGCATTGTAGCTGTGCCGGAATTTTCTTCGGGGTAAAATAAAAGTAAACTTTTCGTGAATAATAAAGCAACATGGTTATAAATTGATTTTGTGTTCCTTTAGTGGATAAAAGTCAGATAAATAGCAAATTTTAGAAAAATATCCATATCTTATGCACGTTAGTAGAAAACATATCTTGAAAATGAGATGTGTAACGGACCAAAAATGTAGTAAAATATGAAAAATTCTGTGAAAAAAACAGCATTATAGTGATAAAACTAAAAAAGAGTTCTAAATTTCAGTAAAAATATACTAGCTGAATACCCGAGCTTCGCTACGGAGTACATTTTAGGAAAATTACAATGAAAAAATAAGGAAATTGCTTTTTAGAGGATTTCCTTATAAACTTTTTTTTGTTACATAATTGGGCAGAACTAATATTACCAGGCTCGTCTGTGAACTTACGCGTGAGCAAGCTACGTAAAACTGACCGTGGGATAAACAATTTTTCACTTACAACTACGCCAGTGTATTTTAAAGTTTGGACTTGATTATTTATCATCATGGCAAAGCATACTTTCAGGGGACATTGCAGTTTTATAGGTAGTATTGGTGTAGTATAGGGTATATTCTGGTTTGAATTGTAAGGGAAAATACCGCAATAATTATGATGGTTTACTCGTGTTCGTAAAATGGTTATGGTCAAGGTAGTTAATTTTGGGTGCGTTGCCAATATAGAACTCATTCAAATACTACCTGTTTGCTTGACCATTCACTCTCATATTTTTGATTGCGTTGTGTTTTAAAATAATATAAATCATCTGATTGAACTTATAATGGATAGATTTATTAAAGCAAAACACATAACTAATTCATAACAATACATATCACATTTGCTATATTAAATACCTTATATAGTCATTATACTTTTAAATATACATTGAATTTCATTTTCCTCAATTATCTATGGGTAACTTATCCATCATCAATGCTTTTATCAATGAGGTATTATACTAAATACATATTTTTATAATTCGACTTAGGACTATTCACTTAACTCTGGTGTTATTTAATTAACTATGGATGAGAGATAATCAGGCAAACACTGAATTGTGGGATCATTAATGAACTGCAACACGTACCTTCACTGACGTTTTTCACTGGTCATCACTGTTACACATAATGGAGGTGGGGTTGAGTGAAATTCATCAAAACTCACTTGTAAACATTGGCACGCATCTTGAATCAAGTTTTTCATCAATCGGTTGAGGTTCAGGCTGGTGGTCGGCGGCCTGCTGCTCTCTGGGTCAGCATTCACTAGGTCCCTTGTGAGATGGTTCTCATTCTGTCGTGCGGTCATTTGTCGGGAACTCGCTTCCGTCCACGATCGGTGCGATCAATCCATCATTCCTCTGAGCCGGGCTATCATCAGGTCTCGTAGATCTCGTACTTAGCTGTATCTGGATTCTCAGTTCATCTTTTCTAGCCCAAAAAATTCTCCTTACCTAATCTTTATCTTCCTTTTTTTTATGTCTTTTCCTTCCGTAAATAAAACTCCTCCAATTTTCTTACGATTGGACCATTATTTCTTCTGGAAGCTTCTATCCCGCCCTGCTGAAGGCGTGTCTCATCATCTCAATTTACCTACTCTTCTCGTGACTACATTTGATCTTTTCCGCTGTCATCTGCTTAAGACTTCTTATTATCTCGGCTAAGTCATCGTTACATTCCTTGCCCCTTTTGTTCATTTGTTACATTCTTTCGCACATCTTCCTTCGATGTTTGTTAAACCGTGCCCCTCCATCTTCATTC
Source organism: Dolomedes plantarius (assembly GCA_907164885.2). Lineage (NCBI taxonomy): Eukaryota > Metazoa > Arthropoda > Arachnida > Araneae > Dolomedidae > Dolomedes > Dolomedes plantarius. The sequence continues at coordinate 92,508,849 of OU015496.1, forward strand.
ACTCACATCTGTAATGTGTGTCACATCTTCGCGATGTGTGGTCCATCCCGTAATTGGTTTCAACTGCCTACTTCTTTTGAACTTGGTTTTCCTTCGATTACCCATTTCGTGTTTTCATCAATATCCTGTCTTAACCTCTTTTACGGTCTATTCTTTCTCCCCTGTTCGTTTCATCTTCCGTCATCTTTTAAAGCTTTATTCATTACTCTTTTACTCCATACAATGTCACTTTTTAACCGTAACTTTGTAGTATAGGTGTTTGCAATATAGGTTTAAATTAATATCCATAAATCATACTAATTTAGATTAAGTTCTTTAAAAACTTCCATCTCAATTAGTCTAGTGGTTAAATTTTATCTTTTACTGTATTTAAAAAATTTTTTTGTCAATTTATTTCGTTGTTATGCCGTGGGGCGAAAATTTATTTGAAGTATCACAAAAAGAAAAGAAATCTCGTGATCAGCATTTAATAAATTAAATTCTAAAAATTAATCTTTAAAAATTCACCAAAAATCAGAAAATGGAGGTAAAGATTCGAGAGAGATTTCATTTTAAAGTAATTTTTATAATCTTTCTCGTGATATACATTTTATAACCCTCGGATTATTATTTTAAAGGCAAACTTAAAATAAGTTACAAAAACAACTTTAAAATTTAATTTTAAAAAGTCTAAGAAGAATTTTTTCAAAAATCTTTCTTAGTGCACCCCTACACTATAAGAAGAATCTCCATGCAAAATTCCATTCTTTTTATGTCCAGCGGTTTGGTCTGTGCGTTATCTGTCATTCAGTCAGTCACTGAACTTTATATATATATAGATTTGGTGAATATATTGAAGTAAAAAGAAAAAACAATTACGAATTTGAAGCCATTGTGGATTTCTATGGCTACTGTATATAAAAAATTTCATTGAAACGCCAGTAACAACAGTCTTAAAAGTAATGGAGTTGTTAGTCTTTCGCAAAATGGCGTTATCAACATCTTTTGGGTAGTGCGTTTCAATTAATCAGCTTATTATCAAAAAATAGTATCGCACTCAAAACTTATAATTGATGAATCTAGCATGAAAATATTTCTATAATGGAGTGAAAAAAATGAGAAAAATTCTCCCGAAATAATTTCGGAAGATACAGTTAGGGTGGGTTTTTTCCTTCAGTAAATTTATCTTTTAAGGAGTTTACCTCTTCTAAGGAACTCCGGCACACAAATTTAAAAAAAGAACATAACCTAGAGCTTCTATAATTCTTTCCTTTTTTAATCCTGAGGCATTTGTCCTGAGCCTTTCGCCTTTTCACCTCACTGGCTACTTTATTATGGGAGCACCATTTTGAATGGTAACGACCACGCCTTATTCGGAATTTGAACACAAGCCCACTGCGTGGAAACTCACGATGTTAACCACTACACCATGTGGGCGTCGAGCTGTTAGAATAAAACTGCACAAACTACTTATTTCTAAGATGATAATATGTCCAGGTACAGCACTTTAATGCTGTACTATGAGACCCCTGCTGTAGATCTGAACGGTAAGTTAATTTTTCCCCCGTATAGAAGTTTTCCAGATTTGACATGTTTAAATGGATACATCAAAAATTCCTTTAAAGGTATCTCTATGAATTTTATACAACTTTTTTTAACGTAGGAATACGTTCCTCAATAACGGTCCTTCGGAGAGGAAAAAATTGTCCTGCGTCGCGAGTTATAATTTTGGCAGCGCAGCAAACACAGTAGCAGTAAACAGTTTAACAGAAAAGTACCAAAATGCGTTAAAAAAAAGGCAAGCAAACGATAAGTAATCCTTTGTTAATAACCCGCGGTAGTTTCGTTAGAGGAGACTACCTGAAATATTTTTTTATTAAAAGTTTACTGTGTGGCGACCAGAGTTCGTCAGAGTTTGCGTACTCCCTCAGAGTTGAATCGGACTTTGAGACGTATGCGATGTGCGATTTGCGTTTGGCCTGCTTGCATTCCGGAGAGGAGAAATTGCTGATGAATTGCAGTCTACTAGTGGCTCTCCTTGTAACATCAAGTTTAACGTGTATTTTTTCATTAAGTTATCTTCAGAAATGAAAAAAAAAATCTAAAAATATTTATCTTGAAGCTAATAGTTTTCTGATTTTTCTTCTTTCTAAAGAGTTACAAAATTTCCCAACTAAAACTTATAGAATTTCTAAACACAGTTTATCTTGAAACTGTGTAATAAAGAAAAAAAATTTGGCAGCGCAGCCTTTGATTCAACAGATATATCATACAGACGCGTTAGCAGAAGGAGTGCCAGATTGGCCCGAGTGACCCGAAATTTAAGACCTTCGTCTGTTTTAACAAAGTACTAACCGCAAACGGTGATTAATTACTTTTTCGTTAGAGTATGTGGCCACCTCTACAAACTATCTTTCTGGCTAAGTTGGTGGCTTCAGATACTGAAGAATTTTAAAGACGAAATGAGAAACTCTTGTTTCCCAACGGTTAATAACATCATAAGTTTATTTAAGTGGTATGTCTTTTACATGCTAAAAGAGTAGGGAAATACAATACACGTGCATTAAATTTTTTAGGCATTAAATTTTTTATTCAAATGTATTCACTCTTTGGGGCATATATTGGGGTTGGCAAGAAAGTAATTTCGGTTTGCACAAATTGATGGCGTTATGTTTATTTTGTCATTCTTCTGTCAATGTTATAAATTTTTCTTTTGAGATTTGGTAGTTGGCAATTTTAGATTACTATAGAAACAAATTCCATGTAATTTTGTTTAGAACTGTTAGTTTACGGCATTGGCGGCTCCAAGGGGGGGGGGGCAGTAGGGGCAATTGCCCCTCCCAAAAATGCCCGGCGTATTTTTTTTTTCATAGCCTAAAATTATATAATCGTAGACCTAATACTAAATGAGTTTAAATTTCATATGAGACGATGTTTATTTCTTATATATATATATATAACCCTAAGAGCCGACTTTGCCCCCCCCCAAAGCCGACTTCCCCCCCAAAAAAAAAATCTCTGGACTGGAGCCGCCCCTGGTTTACGGTCAATTTTGACATGGATGGCAAAAATAAACATTTTCGACATATTTTACTTTTTTATTTTCATAGAGGCAAGAAAGCGGCTGAGGCTCACAAAGAGATATGTGAAGTTTATGGTGTCAAATGCTTAACAGAACGAACGTGTCAGAATTGGTTTAAAAAATTTCGTTCCGGAGATTTTTTACTTAAAGATGACCAACATTCTGGTCAACTTTCTGAAGTTGATGATGACAAAATGAAAACCATAATTCAATCGAATTGTCATATAACTCTGCAACAGATTGCAAAAAGGTTAAATGTATCACACGCAACAATTGAAAAACACATAAGATGTCTTGGACTCATTAAGAAGCTCGATATTTGGGTTCCGCATGAATTGAAAGAAATTCACTTAACACAACGAATCACTACTTGCGATACGCATTTCAAACGTAATGCAATCGACCTTTTTTTTTAAACGAATTATCACTGGTGATGAAAAATGGATCGTCTACAATAACATTAATCAAAAGAGATTATGGTTCAAGTGTGATGAACCAGTAGAAACCATATCGAAAGCTGAATTGCATCAGGAAAAGATCATGCTGTCAATTTGGAGGGATTACAAAGGTGTTGTGTATTTTGAGCTGCTTCCAAACAACCAAACGATCAATTCAGATGCTTACTGCCAACAGCTTATGAAACTGGAGGAAGCAAAATCAAAGAGAATTGGCCAGAATTGGCAAATCGCAGAGGAATCGTGTTCCACCACGACAATGCAAGGCCTCATACATCTTTAGCAACACGTACGAAATGATTGGAGCTTGGTTTGGAAGTGATGTCGCCTCCCCCACATAGTCCCGACCTTGCGCCATCGGATTATCATTTAATTTAATGTTTACAAAACCTTTTAAATGGTAAAAATTTCAGTAATAACGATGACCTCAAATTGCACTTGGTTGCGTATTTTGCTGATAAGGACCAGAAATTCTATGAGCACTGAGTCCTGAAGTTACCAGAAAGATAGCAAAAGGTCATCGAACAGAATGAAAGATATTTGGCTGATTAAAGTTCATTTTTTGTACAGAAAAAATTGAGTTTTATTTCACACTAAAAAACCGAAATTACTTTCTTCCAATCCAATATTTATTTTTTATTTAGTTAAATAAACGGCTATAGATAGTTAAATAAACGGCTAAAATAGTTAAATAAATAGCTATAAATGAAAACTTTCTAATAAAATCTATTTTTAGCGTTTTTCAGAAACAGACCGAACGCCTAGAGAGGGAATTAGCAACAAAAGATCATAACCAGAACTTAATATTTACCACTCTCCAATATTAGTATCTTATAAATAGCAAGGTAGTTGTCAGTTAAGCTCTGACGTCCTCATTATTTCTTAATTAGTAAATCTTAAGAACTTGTTCCTAGCTAATCTATTTACGCCTGAAAATTCTTAATTAGATTTACGAAAGAATGAAGCTTACAAGCTTTTGTTTGAGTTTAGGAGATAAAGGATTAAAAGTAAATTTGTTGATACGTTTAGCAAGGAATATAATAGAATTTTCGAACAAAATGATCAATTAATAAACGTTGCTGCGGTATAATCAAATCTTTTAAGATTTCTGGGGATTTACCAGGTAACGTTAGGGCACAATTTATGACCTTAGAGAACTTTTAAGAACTATCAACGCTTTTAGAACAACGGAGAAATGACCTGCATTCTATTAACAATCCACAACGAGTATGAAAAATATAATTCTCAGCATCTGAGGAAAGGAGAAAAGTTTCCATTGTACAAACTTGCATTCCTGTGGCACTGGTGAAATGCTTAGTATTTTATCATTGAATTTAGTTTTCTCTTTTATAGTTCCCTGTAAATGTACTGAATTCTATGCCGAAATGGTCATTCGGTTTGAACCACAAAAATTATTACAACGAAACAAGTCTCGACCGTACAAGCCCTGACTGAACTCCATGCCAAAATGGCCATTTGGTTCGAGCTTCAAAAATTATTACAACGAAAAAATATAAATTGATTATCAGACGTTAAACGATGATGAAATCAAAGGATTGATAGGAAAAAAGAGGATTAATATTATGAAACGCGAAAGATATATAAAAGTTAAATTTGCTACGACATTTTTCGGCTAAGTAATTTATCTGAAAACGATTAACCGAACAAATTTTGACATAAAACCACCTAAAACAAAAAATCGCCTCACGATATTCTAGAAAGAAACTTAGTTGAAAGTTTGGAAAATTTCTTTTAGACCGCGAAGAATATTTTTAAAGTTTTCCCTCTCTCATTATGTCAGTGAAGGAAGATTTTAGGGTCTTAAAAGAAAATCAGAAACTTCAGAAACTTAACCATATCTCACGAAAGACTGAGCAGATAATCTTTAGTGCATGTCAATTTTGATTATGCCGGGAAAGTTGAACTTTCAAAAATTATAAGAGAGAATATAAAAGGGGAAAATCATAAAATTCCGAAATAAAAGTTAAAAATTCATAGTAAAAATTGTTAACAAAGAGAAGTAAATAATATTATAACTCTTTCGCACTTATCCGAGTTTTTCTATTTTATTTTTAAGACGGTTTCATCTGTAAGTAACACAAATTCGAAATACAGTTCCGGAATAAAAGCCCAACCACACATTATTAGCATATTTTAAAATCCCCTCCGTATTATTGTGGATTTCATAAAGCTGTGCATTATTGTTTTGAGTACTTCACAAGTTTAGAGTTAACTTTTTCCTTACGGGGTAGGATAGCATGTATCTCAAGAATACGGGCCAAAGAATGAATATATAAATATATATATATATATATATATATATATATATATATATATATATATGTGAGAATGAGTTTGGCAACACAACTGAACTATTACTACAACTTCCACTCCTACTACTTCGGCGCGAAGGACTTGGCGCGCAAACAGAGTGATGGACTAGTGACATTACGAAGCGGATGTGTCGCTCCGCAGGCTTGCCGTTTTTGAGTCAAATAGCTATGTTGATGCGTTGTTTTTTTTAATTTCATACTAAGTGTTAGTCCTGTCTTGTAAACATCGTCTAGTTTAATTAAATGCTCAAAATAATTAAGTCTAATGATTCACTTCTAAAGGAAGGAGTACTAACTCCTTCCTACATGGGTGCTCGGCCCTCGGACTCGAAAAATACCCCTAGCTTGGACTGAAAAACTATTTTCTTTTGATGATTACCGGATTACTGTTCTCTGTGCTTTCTGTTTTGGATACCGCCAGCGAAAACGAAAGTGATGTGCCACGGACTCTGATAATATTCTGATGGGATGACGAGAACCGAAAACCAGAACTGTGAGTATATTCTGATCATATTGTAATTATTTCATGCATACTTTGAAGCTTGTTCAAGAAAATTTTGAAGATTAATGGAATTCTCATCTTATTGATGATAATTATAAGAAAACTGAAAATATTTCAACGTTCTTTTGATGCAAGAATTTAATTGATGCTATATTCATTTTTGATGGTCTTTGACGTTGAATTTATCACTTCTGTTTTCTTGAAGAGAATTCTATTTCGATGAAATTATTTGATGATTTGATGAAAATTTCGACATTTAACTTGAAGAATCTTGTTTCCTTGAACAAACCACAACATAACATATATTTTGAATGATTGCAATTTGAATACAGTTTGAAGAATATTATATTATTTCCTTGATGCATATTTTGAGAATCAATATTTTATTATTGAATTGGTATTTGAGGAAATTTCGATTTGAAATTTTATTTTTGAATTTGAGTACCTACGTATTATAAGTATTGATTTTGGTTTTGAATATTTGTATATTTGTGTACTATAATTGTTTGAACCTAGTATATAGTTATGGCTACTCTCAACGATTACCCCAATATTGCAAAATCATTAAAAATTGGTAGTACGAATCAAATAAAGGTTCTACATCGTTTAATTTTTGGTACAGACGGCGACAGACAAAATCGTACCAGATTACGTAAATTTACAGGTTTTAAACAGCCATTCGTGTTGGAAGCAACGAAACAGAAAGTACTTAAAGAGTTTTCACTTAAAGACTTGATTTCTATTTGTAATCTACTTCATTTAGAATTTTCAACTGACCCAGACAAATGTGCCAATACCATTCTTATGAGTCTTAGTGATTTATCGTTATTAAAAGCAGAATTTTCTGATCTTTCGGAATGCGAAGTGAATGATGACTCACTTCCGGGTGCACGTTCATCCCAAACTAACAGCGTTATAGAGGAAAATAGATCTCCCTTTTCCCCCACCATTGACGCAAAAGAATCTTCGAATAAGCAAAATACACACATTTCCGTTGGTGAATCAGATCAAAATTCATTGCCTTCAGTTGAAACTGCGAATCTCTCTTTCCAGTTGTTTAGTCTGAAAGACGTTGTTGATTTAATAAAACCTTTCTCGTCTCGTGATAATTACAGTGTTGAGAATTTTATATCTGACGTTGAAGAACTTTTTTGTTTATATCAGATAAACAATCCAATTCACCAAATTACTTTTGTTAGAAAATGTTTAACTGGTCCCGCTCAAACTTTAATTAGGTCTATTCGTGGAATTACAAATTGGGAACAATTGAAGCACCATTTATTAGACGAATTTTCGGACAAAATTAACGGTATTCAGTTACATAAATTAATGGAATCTCGACGTATGAAACCGTTTGAAACCCTACAAGAATATTTCTTAGCTATGAGAGATTTGGCACACAAAGGTTCTCTCGATGACTCCTCTCTGTTTGAGTATGTCATAAACGGAATTCCTGATTCAACAAACAATAAAGTTATTCTTTACGGTTGTAAATCCGTCCCTGAATTTAAGGAAAAGTTGAAAATTTATGAACAAATCTTTAACAGATCACAAAATTTCAGACAAAATAATCAGAAAAAAATTGATGCTTCCTACCTCAATGTGAAAGTCGATAATACACGTAGCCCAAATACACAGCCAGTATGTTTTTCCTGTGGCTTGAGAGGTCACAAAAGCAACCAATGTTTGAATAAGTCACATGGTAAACAATGCTACGGATGTAAAAGTTTTGGTCATGTTCATGCTAATTGCCCTAAAAGTTATCGAAATTCTAAACCAAAACCTGATTCTCAAAAACCTATTTCTGATAAAACTGTAAATGCACTTTCTCCTGAAACTTCATCGAAAAATCCCATGCATGTTGACATTCAACTTGCAGGAATTCAATTGACAGCACTCTGTGACACTGGGTCACAGGCAACCCTCATCAATGAGAAAACCTATCGAAGAATTGGTTCGCCACCATTGCAGCCCACCAACATTCCCTTTTCAGGAATTGGCAAAAACCAAGTTCACAGCATCGGATTCTTTCAGGATTCCATCGAAATTCAAACCATTACTTTACCTGCTAAAATACATGTTCTAGAGGATGACTTGATTCCTTTTGATGTGATTATCGGAATCGACTTTTTACAGCAAACCCAATTTACATTTGATAAAGACGGTATTCGTTTATGCAAAACTCCTGAAAATAACACCTTCGTTAATATTGCTAATGTTTCTGATGATCAAGCTTTTCCATTTGATCTTTCACACATTTTGAATTCTGAAACTCGTGAGGAAGTTCAAAATATCGTTACTTCCTACAAACCACATAAAGTTCAAGACACTGAAATTAAGATGACTATTTTATTACAAGATGAAATCCCTGTAGCTCAACGTTCTCGACGACTCCCTTTCGCGGAACAGAAAATTGTAGAAAGCCAAATTCAAGATTGGTTAAATGATGGAATTATTAAAGAAAGTTGCTCCGATTATGCCGCACCGATTGTTCTATGTAAGAAAAAAAGTGGAGATTATAGACTTTGTGTTGATTACCGCAAATTGAATAGAAAAATGATAAAAGATAAATTTCCCTTACCGCTCATCGAAGAAGCTTTAGACAAACTTGGAAAATCTCGGGTGTTCACTTCACTTGATCTCAAAAATGGTTTCTTTCATGTACCTATGGACCCTAATAGCACTAAATATACTTCTTTTGTGACTCATGAAGGACAATACGAATTTTTACGTGTCCCATTTGGCTTATGTAACAGTCCCAGTGTTTTCCAACGATATGTTTACACAGTTTTTAGAAATCTCATTCGCGACAATGTTCTTATTGTTTACTTGGACGATCTTCTCATACCATCTAATGATGAAGTTGAAGGTCTACAAAAATTACGCCTAGTTCTCCAAACAGCTGCAGACTATGGCCTTGAATTGAACTTTAAAAAGTGTCAATTTTTACAGCGAAAGATAGAATTTCTTGGTTACATTATCGAAAATCGAGTAGTTAAACCCTCACCTACCAAGACACAAGCTGTTCAAAATTTCCCACAACCTCAAACCCCTAAACAAGTTCAAAGTTTTCTTGGATTAACAAGTTATTTCAGAAAGTTCATTCCAAATTATGCGCTGATTGCTAGACCATTAAGTGACCTCCTTCGGGATAATGTAGAATTTAATTTTGACTCTGAACAAATAGCAGCTTTTCAACAACTTAAAAACATTCTTTCACAAAACCCAGTTCTTCATGTTTTTCAACAGGGATACCCATTAGAACTCCACACTGATGCCAGCTCCTTAGGTTTTGGCGCTGTGCTCTTGCAACAATCCGATGATGGACAGTTTCATCCTATTCATTATTTTAGCCGTAAAACTACAGTTCAACAAGAAAAATATCATAGTTATGAACTGGAAGTTCTTGCCGTTATTGAAGCGCTAAAAAAATTTCGAAACTACTTGTTGGGAACAAAATTTAAAATTATCACCGATTGTGATGCTTTCCAAAAAACGATGCACAAAAAAGACCTACCAGCTAAAATTGCTCGATGGGCATTGATGTTAGAAGACTTTGATTATGAAGTTTGTCATCGACCCGGTAGACAGATGAAACATGTTGATGCTTTAAGTCGTAACCCCATTCTTGTAATTACCTCAAATGATATCACTCAAAAGGTGAAAAATGCCCAAGACCAGGATGAATTTATATCTCAAATTAAATCTATGCTTGAATCTACACCTTCTGATGAATTTTTTGTTAAAAACGGAATTCTTTATAAACTTCATCAGGATGCCGAACTTTTAGTAGTACCACAAATGATGCAGAAAGAAATAGTGCTAAACGCCCATTCACAAGGTCATTTTGCTTCACAAAAAACCGAATTAATTGTTTCTCGTGAATTTTTCATTCCTCAACTTAAGAAATTAGTTCAAGAAATTATTTCGAACTGTATTCCTTGTATTTTGTCCTCGCGAAAATCTGGAAAACAAGAAGGATACCTTCACCCCATTCCAAAAGGTGATGCACCCCTTGAATGTTACCATTGCGACTTTTTAGGACCTTTACCATCGACAAAAAAATGTTATAAGTATCTTTTTACAGTAGTTGATGCCTTTTCCAAATTTGTATGGATCTATCCCGTGAAGTCCACCTCTACGAAAGATGCCTTAGACAAATTATCCTTGCAACAAACTACATTTGGCAACCCTTCAAAAATCATTACTGACAAAGGTAGCGCATTCACATCTTCAGAATTTCAAAGTTACTGCCAGGAACAATCAATTGAACACATTTCAATAGCAACAGGTGTGCCACGTGGCAACGGTCAGGTTGAGCGTGTTCATGGCACAATTATTCCCGTTTTAACTAAGTTAGCTCTAGATGAACCTGACAAATGGTTTAAATATGTCCCAAGATTGCAACGTATCTTAAATAGTACCACCACACGCAGTACAAAATTCACACCCTTTCAACTTTTAATTGGTGTTAAAATGAAACAACAAGAGGATCTACAGATTAAAAATCTTCTTGACGAGGAACACCACCAAAGAATTCTTGATGACAAAGAAGCGTTACGTATCGAAGCTAAACGAAATATCCTCCGTCTACAGGAAGAAAACATACGACAATATAACAAACGGCGTAAACCGGCTTGTAAATACAAGATCGGTGACAAAGTGGCAATACAACGAACTCAATTTGGAACCGGATTAAAGCTCCGACCAAAGTTCTTCGGACCATATGAGATCACGAACATCAACCCCAACGATCGTTACGAAGTTCGAAAGTTAGGACATCACGATGGTCCAACCATAACATCAACTGCAGCGGACAAAATGAAACAGTGGTGCAGAAACTGAACACCAATACCACTGTGTTGAACACTGCTTGATTTTTTGAAATATTTTTCCTTTTTCTGCTCTTTTTTTTTATCTTTTCAGAATTATTGTTTACAACCCAGCCGCGGACGTCTGGAAAGTCAGAACGGCCGTGTGAGAATGAGTTTGGCAACACAACTGAACTATTACTACAACTTCCACTCCTACTACTTCGGCGCGAAGGACTTGGCGCGCAAACAGAGTGATGGACTAGTGACATTACGAAGCGGATGTGTCGCTCCGCAGGCTTGCCGTTTTTGAGTCAAATAGCTATGTTGATGCGTTGTTTTTTTTAATTTCATACTAAGTGTTAGTCCTGTCTTGTAAACATCGTCTAGTTTAATTAAATGTTCAAAATAATTAAGTCTAATGATTCACTTCTAAAGGAAGGAGTACTAACTCCTTCCTACATATATATATATATATATATATATATATATATATGTGTATATATATATATATATACCGGGTGGTTATAATTAAACTTCCCCTATAAACGGCATCCTACAGCGCAAACGGGTGAACGGAATGCAACGAAATTTTGTATATGGGCTATACACGAAATGCGCTCACAGAATTTCGAAAAAAAATTTTAGTTCCAAAATGTCCACTAGAGGGCGCTTTTTCGGGAAAAACATGAAATTTAACCACAATAAACGACCAAAACGGAATACAGAAACAATATTAACATTTATTGACTAGATTCTGATCACCTTGTCATCGAACCACATTAAGTAAAGGTAAGGGGGAAACAAAAACAGTTCAGTTTGCAGAAACAAGAACGGATTAGGACGAAATTGCACAAGAGGAGCAGTTGTTAATCGTGTTCAGGACGATGTAGGGAAAGCTGCTCCACGTGACCACCTTCATTCACCTGCAAAATTTCAAGTTGATGGACAGTGTGTGATCAACAGCAGATCGTAACTGATCAGTTGTGAGGCTTCGCACATGAAGCGTTATGGACACATTTACGGCCTCTTTCAGGTTGAACTCCTAATTTCCCCGTCTCTTCAAATCTCTTAATCATGGCCCAGATACCTTTAGTAGATATTGGACCACGCCGTAGGTTCTTTCTACGACGAAATTCACGAACTGCAGCAGAAGCATTCCCCTTGTTTTCGTAAAACAGCTTCACCAGTAACGCATATTCAACTAAAGAGACCGTCATTAGTACAGCCGGAAATATCGACTTAAACATGACAACGTCTGCAAACGTTTAATACCCTAACGTGTTTTGCATAAAGCTTCCTCTTCTTCCCAAGTATGCAAATCTCGACATTTTTCTCCTACAACTGCCAGCTTTTACCGGTTTTACATTTTATTACTCATAATTCTTGTTCTGGATTGTTAATACTGTTAATATTCCGTTTTGGTCGTTTATTGTGTTAAATTTTATGTTTTTCCCGAAAAGGCTTCCTCTAGTGGACATTTTGGAACTAAAATTTTTTTTTCGAAATTCCGTGAGCGCATCTCGTGCATAGCGCATATACGGAATTTCGTTTCATTCCGTTTACCCGTTTGCGCTGTAGGATGTCGTTTATTGGGGAAGTTTAATTATAACCACCCGGTATATATATATATATATATATATATATATATATATATATATATATATATATATAACCCCATAGATGGCCGTTCTTGCAAAGGGGGGATGAAATTTCCCGTTCTAAAGAGGGAATCGGAAAAATGGGCCCCGTAAGATAAAGGTTAATATTAAGATCGTTAGTTAGTTTTAAAACGCGAATTATGAACATAACTTCATTCTTATGTAATAGCGCAAATGTAAAAGAATATACTAATTTTGCGAAGTTAATATTTTTTTTTTCAAGTTCAACCTCAGTTTTAATTATTTCTATTTTTTTATTAATTATATGTAGAAAACTTTAAAAACTTAAAACCTTGGGAAAGAAGCTCCAATGTGTCTCTAAACCCCTGCTTGTCTCCTTGAGGCACAGATGCCGTAAGTGTATACAATAACGTTAGTCAGCCGTTTGTTCTAGTTAATGTATATTAAATCATTTAGTCCTCTGAATTTATTTGCTTATACAATGATACCATATGTTTACGCTTCTCTTTTCGAGTGTGCAGCAAAATTTATTGATAACACTCAAATTTATTTCTGTCGCAATTTGCATCTGAGCTTTTAGAACATCTCTAGACATACGTAAACATTTAGAATCATTCATTTACTCCCATTTTTAACTGTTCATAAATAACTGTTGGCAGTAAACAATGTCTTTGAATATCTGAGGCTTTAAAATGTTCACCTGGGAGAAATAGGATTGAATCATAACCAGGATTCTATTTGTGTAACGTTAACAATGCTGCTGACAAGGATAATTTAAGATTAATGTTATGCGCTTCATGGTTTGCTAGACGCAGGGATTGTGTGCCTTAGAGCGAATTTTGAACTCGTAGTTAAACAAGTCTCGGACGATCTCGTTTGCTGCTTTAGCTGTAAATTTAGCAAGTATGTTGTGATAAACATCGCCTGAATTGCTTAAATTCTGAGGTAAGTGCGAAAGCATGATAAACATGTTTGCATCAGAGAAAGCCGTAGCCCGTTCGAAGGCTAGTACTATGGTATTAAGACGCGAAAGATAGGAGGATAGATAGTGGTTAAGCTAGTTAGTTAATGTTAAGACAAGCATCTAATTGAACATTTAAGTTAATATTTCCAATTTTTCAATACTAATTTGAAGAATTCTGGATGCGTTTTAATAATAATCATAATTAGGATATAAAAGCATTCTTCAGATCTAAAGGAATTACTTCATAGGAAGAAAAATATTTAAATTTGGATAGACCTAAAATTCTAAGTTTGTTTGTCTGTTATTCAGCGATGGGAAAACGTCAATAAATAGCGCAAATTTGTAAAAATGTAGCCCAGAGTAAGACAAGTTTCGTTAAAATCAGGCAAATTACCGGTATTTTTAAGGCTGTAGTTTCGATAAGCTACCATTTGGCAAAGCTTTTTCAGCTTTGCCTTCATTTTAGACAAATGCCTGGTGAAAAGATGTGGTACCTATTAATCATCCTTAAAATGTATCATCCTTAAAATTGCTTTCTAGATTTGGTGAGAAATCACAACAAAAGCGTTGAAAATGTAAACGGAAGCTATTGGTACTAGACTTCATTTTTCATTCATATCCTACAATAATTAATTAATTAATTAATTATAATATTTAGACGAAGACGGGTTTATTTCAAGCTTCAATACGGCCATCTATCGGCTCAAAGAGGAACGTTTTATGAAATCTGGTTGTACCCAGCAGGTTACGACGCAATGATCAGCGTTTTCAGCCAATTCTTCGCATACCTTCTGGCGGGTCGGATTTTCGTTTGGATTTACTACAAAACTGTTTAATAATCAGTAAAATGACGCTGGACACTGTGTTTCTACACTGCAAAAAAGAAGAAGGAAAATAGAGGTTTATTTTTGAAAGATTGCTTATCAACCTAAATACCCCAAAAAAGTTATAGATCTAGATTTATATACTTCGAACTCTCCGCATCAGGTTTTAGATAAAATGAAGGAGCCAGTTAAAAATTTACTAAGAATTCAATAATTTATTAAAGATAATAGCTAATGTCAAAATTTATTTTTCTTATTATTTAAATTTCTATCTTTGGAAATTTTAGGTTTTTGATTGCATTTAATGAAATTTTACTTATGGTCTGTTCTCCTAGAAACAGTTGCGCAATATTTAAAAAATTTATTTAATAAAATAAAATATGGTAAAATGAAATAAAAATAAACTTTAAAAAATGCATATATAATCCAAAAAAGAAAAAGACTTCAGTCTGACAGAAGTGACCTTTCAAGTGCAGGAGGAGGAGAATTCATTGTCCGACAACTATTTTCAGAATAGTAAATGTAACTTGAAAACTTAAATATAGTTTTGAAAACAGACAAGTTAGAGAAAATATCAAATTTCAATTTCGGAAGAATTCCTAGTTTAAGTTGGAGAAAATCCCTTTGGTTTCTTTTCTCGGTAAGAAAAAAATAAAAAGCCTGACACATTAGGGTTTGGTGACCATGTGAAGATATTGTACTTTATGGATAACAGCACCTAGCCATCCTACTTGCTATTCTAGATAACAGCTTCATCTTTCTCAGACACAATCAAATACTTAAACCTACTTTCGTTTATTAATGAAACCACTTGCACACAGTGGCAGATTCTCTCACAGGCGGTGGGGACGAAAGCCTTGGGCCCAAAGAGCCCCGGGCGCCTTCAAATCAATCAAATAATTTTAGCTACTCATATATTAAAATTTTTTATTTAGGTGTAGTAACTATTGTGTACGCTGTGAAGGCAAAACATACAATTTCCCTTGGAAATTCGAAGAATTGGGGTTCTAACGCCTGCATAATGATTTAACAGATGTTTGAAAAGTGCGAAAAGGCATATAAAGATAAGGATATAACACTAACCCTGGACCGACATCGACATCCTTAATCTGACCCCAGAGTCCTTGCTGTCCCCATATTATTCTTATCTAGATGGTCACACATAATTACATACGTGTGTATCTGTTGGTGTTGTTTCTAATGCCCCCTGGCCGGAATCTGTTTTTTAACTAATTCTTTTCCCGGGGTCACTTTTTTATTTTCGACCAGTTCCGGACACCAAAGAACCATTTTTTCACACATACGCAGGGAGGGGAAGGTAACTTCTCGAAGAAAGAATTTTTCGCCCATACGTGGAGGGATAGAGGGAAGAGAACTTTTCGCCGGGGGGGGGGGGGAGGAGAAAAGAATTTTTGTTCTGCCTGCGACTGTTGCAGGGCGTGGGATGCGTAACCACAAAACTGAAATATCTTTATTCGTTGTTTTTTAGTGTTTCCGTTCTCTGACGATGATTGTTGAAGGGAGCGGGTCCCTAAACCAACCAGCTAGACGGGCGAAGGCCGGCTAGTTATATAATATTTTAATTACGCAATAAAGATATGAACGTGCAATTCTTAGGCTCTCTTAAAGGAAGTGACCACCGGCTCGTACCCTAAGCAGCTGAACTTGAATAATATTAAAAAAAAAAAAAATTTTTGTTAGATTGTTCCGATTATAAAAATAAAAAGTTTAAAAAAATTCAAATATTTTTTTGTATTTAACTAAGTGAATTAATATTTAAAAACATCAGATGGGGCGCCAAATTTATTTCTGCCTAGGGCTCCTCAAATGCATAATCCTCCACTGCCTGCACCGAAGTACAGTGTGGTTTCAAAAGTCCTCAATATGAGCTCTTCGGCGTGACATAAACAGCTAAAAATGCTGGACGACAACGCGAAATCTACGTTGAATTATTATAAAATATTTCAGTTGAAGATATATATTTCACTAATTACATTTTCCCTACAAATTGATCTACCTTATAGCAATCCTTTTTATTTTTAGAACGGCAATCCATCTTTTACCATACTTTAACGCAATTCTTTTAGTAATAGTAATAACGCTTTGCATTAAATTAATTTTGCGAAATTTAATTGAAGTTATGCGTTGCTATTAACTACCTACAAATGTAATAATAAAGATTATTAGCTAATAGGAAAAGCTTATTTCTCTAAAAATACATTTCCTGATTGCATAACTTAAACTACAGAAGCATTTCCAAATTTTAGAAACCCCGCGCTAAGTGGTTTTCTTCCTGTGAAAACTATTAAAGCTATTATCGTTCCTTTCCTTCATTTTCATCCATTAATAAATCAATTTTTGGCGATTACTGTACTTAAGCACATTCTCCATTAAATCGGAGACAGTAAAACTTTTCCTGAAAAGTGTTAGATGGAAATAATCATTAGAGTTATATTAACAAAGTATGTACAAAATGTGCCTTATATGAACTATTTCGGATTAATTTGAGTGGTTCATAAACTGCATAGTGTGTGTAGGTTAGATGATCTTCAAAGGTTTTAATTAAGCATTGAGACTTGAGCATGTCTGTGAGATATGGGAATTAAACCTTGTGTTAATGATCTTTGTTTGAACATATGAAACCGTCTAATGACAATGTGAGAAATATGAGTTTATATTTTAATCTATTTGAAAGGAATAATGTAATGTAAAGAAGTGGTTATCAGCGCTTGCGCATAAGGTATGTAAAAGATAATTCCTTCTGGCTCAAATCTTACATCACGTTTGTTAAATATATTATAAAATGTTCGAACTACAAGGGAGAGAAGAAACTTAAACTGCAGTTAAGTTATATCATATTTATTTACATGCATTCGGCAGTCAAATAAATAAAGAGCAAAATTCCCCAATCGAAAATAAAACATCATATATAAGTATTCAAGAAGAAATATTCAATAAAGCATCCTGTACAGTACAATAAACTAAGCACAATACATTTTGCACAAAAGGATAATATATATAATGCAAGATTCGATTCAAATATTCAAAATATAACTTTCTATATCTATACAATACACAATATACAAAATTTGATATTCAATATACAATAAAGTGTGCCTCAAACAATATTATATACGAGAACGAAAACATTATGTTATACAGTATAGAATGAACATTACTGAATCTCAAATACAGACACCACAGGCACGAAATATTAGTCGAAAGTTTATATCGTGAGAGTAAACACGATTCAGGGGCCACCGACATTACAGATAGAATAACATAATAGATTCGGCATACAATATTCAAGAACCAATGTTAAATATCCACTATTCTAAATTTAATAACTAATATTCATGTTCCATATTCAATTCCTAGGCATAATATATAATATTCAGTTTACAAAATTCCATATAATATTCCATGTTTATACATAATTCTCAATATTTGGAACTCTGTGTCACCATAAGATTTCGGATTGGATGCTTGTTGAGCGGAATAAGAAATTCCGAGTTAAAAGATTTATTGATGACGACATTAGCCAATATAGTAAAAGGAAAACCCGGTACAGCAAAAAGACTCAAATAAGATCTGATAGGAAACTCTAAAAGGTCAGTCAGCTAGTGCTAGAGAAGATGTGAATCTTTAGTGAGGAAGAGCTAAGTTGAGGAACCAAGATTTTACGATAATAATTCTAGGCCCGACTCTGTCAAAGCCAGTTTCAAACTGTTGGCTGGAAAAGCATAGTTAAAAAAGCCACAATTATAATATATCTTGGCATGAAATCTCTTAAAGTGTTCCAGGAACCGTCCATAGTTATTTACAATTCGATTTACAGTTCTGTCAGTCCAAACACGTTTAGTTGAAACGTTTGAACGAAAGTGATACACAGACCTGCCAGTCCATCACAACTCAATCTCTGTTACCAAATATCCGTAACGGGGCCGAAGAGGGTAATTTTTACACCTATTGAAAGGATTCCGATATCATCACTTAAATTAGTTCTCAAAATACCCTCCTTGGCAAGGCGATTAGCATATTCATTTCCACAGAGACCAATATAGGTTCGACACCAGCAAAGAGAGTAATTCATGAAATCAAGGATCAACAAAATATTATGGTTCTGAATCATGCTTAAAAAAGAAACAAGATAGTACCCTTGCCACTGCCTTACTATCTTTATATGTATTTACAAATTCATGCCTAAAGTTCTGTGTAGCAAATATCGTTGATATGTGGAATGCATGTACTTGGAAGACAAAGATATCATCTTTTAAGCGGAAACATTGCTTGTAAACCACCTCCCAATTTCGAAAAACGGCAAGATCGGACGGGACCAACAGTGCCACCCAGCTTTGAATAGTCGGTAAGAAATTCAATTATCCAACTTTGATTCCTAAGCCAAAACGAGCGCGTCCGAGTAACGTTGGGCCTGTAAGCCGATAAACACCAAAGATGCAAGTTGGGGTGACATCTCTGCTACTAATACTAAAGGTATTCATTATTGCAACCATATTTTGCAAGCTAACTCTGCTCCCCAGTCTCAATAAACAGGTCCATGGGAGGCACCCGAGTGAGAACTTGCAGGGCAGAAGTAGGGCCTGTTTAGAATCACAGACCATAACAATTTCGTGGCTATTCGTTTGGCGGTTTGTAATTGGTTAAATATATTTCAATACGAGTTGCGCTGACACTGACGGATTCTATGAAAATAGGCCCTTAATAGGATTGTGTGGAACAAACAAGCACTGGCCAGGAGAGCGACCTTTTTAGGCTTCATTATCATTCACATGCTACGTAAAACACCTACACTAGCCTACTGTAATGACTTGACATTTCCCGCGCATGAATTACAGGAAGGCGGGCAACCGTTGGTATCTCAGCTGATTAATTCATGCTGCAGAGGTCACCTTAGCGTTAGGGCCTGTTCACATAGGAGTCTGGTAGCGGAGCGTTAAAGTATTGAAATATATTTAACCAATGACAAGCCTCCAAACGATTAGCAACGTAATTTTTAACGCGTATGATTGGTTTATTTTCGTCTCAACGTCATCTTTCCTTTAACGCTTCGCTACCGGATTCCTATGTGAACAGGCCCCTTAAGCTTACAATGGCATTGAAGCGGATTCCGATGATTATTTTCCCCGAAAGGAACTTCCTTTGAGGCATCCCCACCTTTTCGGACAATCCGGCAACAATGTGGCTGCAGACTCTATGGAGCCGAGATGGATCACATGGGTGGAAACTTCAAGGAACGGGGCGTGTTCGGCAGCCTCCCCCCCCCCCCCGGAAGACTCTACGAGGTATATACTCGACGCCCAGATGGTAGTCGTCAGTCGTTCGTTTTTTTGCTAGAGGACAGGTGATCCTGAATAGGAGGTCCCTGCAACGGACGCGTGCCAGGCCAGACCGTGGAGAATCATCCGACTCATGACATCACGAATACCAATTTATTTGTAATTTTAATATTATTTTGTACAATGTACTTATTGCGTTATGTAATCCAGAAGACCAAATAAATATATTGGTTATCTTAAAGGCTGTCAGTCTCATTTTGGGCAAAGTCCTTACACCACAAGCGTAGGTAGCCATCCCCCCGACACCTCTTTTGTAAAGAAACAACATTTCTACAAGAGATACCCTAACGACCTACCAAGGCCTCTCATACTAGAGATGAAATTATTCATCTGTATTCGTATGTGTTCAACATGCGGAATTCAAGAAAATTTGACCAATATTTTCACCTAAATATTTGACTTGAATGTACTTCTCAACGGTAACACCAACAAACTTAATTTATGGGCGAGTCACCGCCTCTCTGTGGGAATATATACATGATTAAAATACTTATATTCAAGTAGATATTCATGCCTGTACATATGTGAGGTGGTGGGAGAGACCAAAATAAACAATCGCAATGAAACGTAAAATGCATTCAAATAAAGCAAATAACTCTAAATAAACTTCCTCTGAAACAAGCACCAGTTATAAATATACACATAAGTGTATCGTGTTTTATAGGTATACATGACTATGAATATATATAAGTATGAATTTTGGTGTTATCAAAATAAAAATTCCCTCGAAATAAAAATTCCCTCGAAATATAAATTCCCTCAAACAATGGAGAGTATATACTAAATGAATATTCTCTAAAACAAAATTATCTGCATTTGGCGAAAGTATAATTAATCTGGAAACTTTTACAAAGCGGCGAATAGGATTTTACCTCGAGCGGTGTAGGGAAAAAAAGCAGATAAACGACGCGGACTTTATTTTAGAGAATGAAGTCATACAAAAGATAATGGTGCCTCTTCGTGCGCATAAACAAACAAATCTGTTTTCATTCCGAAACGCGCAAGAATTTTTATTTTGAATAGAATTCTTTTGGTAAAGCTATTCAAGACGTGTTGGCTCTCTTGTTTGAACACAAAAGAGTTAAAATGAATAACACTAAGTGAGAAGAGCAGTGTGCACTTTTTAAACTTGTTAACTTATAAAAGTTGCATGATATATTTTTTTTCTTGAGACTTGTGATGTGGAGATGCGATGATGTTGTTTAAATATGTGATATAAATATGTCGATCCTAATTCCTAAGATGAAAAGATGATAAGGAAATGCCGTAAAATCTCGAATATAATACGCACTTTTTTTTCGCATTTTAGTCCGCAAAAATGAGGGTGCGTATTATACTCGCGTACAGCACAAACGTAGTTTTAAAAATTGGATAAACGAAAGTACAGCAGTTGTAAGACATTGTCGCAACACGGGTGCGTGCACATCTGCACTCCGTGATTCATCCACCCGTTTACTAAGCAGGTATTCCTTTTAAACAAACGGAACTCACAGTTCGTATCGTCAAGTGAGGATGATGATGGCGATATATATTACGACAGCAACAATAACTATGATATGGACGCAACAACAATAGATGAGCTGAACTCTAGTGAAAGTGATTAGGACCCGTAATTTGACAGTATTGTTTGTTTTGAATTAACAATTTAAGATATTTTTCTACCGAATTTGACATTTTCGTTTCTTTTTATTACAATTTTATTTATGTTAATAAATATTTCTGCAATTTTTAAATAAAATATTGAAAAGTTATGGGTGCGTTTTATAGTCGAATTTTAATTTTTTCCGGGAATTTCGGGCAAAATCAAGCATGCGTATTATAGTCGAGATTTTATGGTAGGTAAATAACTTAAAACAAAGACTTAAGGTTAAAAAACGAAATGAATCACAAGTAAAAATTGTACATTAATTTCACGCATTATATTATGTTGTTCCCAATACATAGTAATAACTCTTAATGCGAAACATTGCTTTATTTATATTTAATGGCTTTTTCTGTGAGGGCAGGGTTCAACAAATTCTAAGGGTTACAAAGGATTAGTTTGTGTGTATTTTTGAATGATTTTGGCTCAGCATAACACATTTATATCTGGTCATTGCAGTGTTTAATTGCCTAAATTGAAAAGGATTTAAAAAGAAACGTTAAAATAATAATTTTTCCACCTTTTCTTACATTCATCATATTGCATATTTGTACATTCATCATTTCATTTTTTTGTTGTTGAAAACAACTGATTATCTCTCGGATTCAAACCATAAACATCTGCTTTCCTGACAGATATACTGATTATTACACTCCAAACCCTATCACGATTCTCTCGAATATGTCTTACAACATCCTTGCAGAACACTTTTGGAACGTTTTTTTTTAAATGACTCATCCAATAAACATGTGCTTGATTACTTTTTCCTCATTTTAGCAAATACATTTTTCAAAACTTCTCTAAAGATTATTATGAGCGTGATTTCAGAAGATCTTAGTTCAGCATAAAATATGCAATGCCGAGGGGTTTAAAATGAGGAATCATCAATAAGACTTACCTCTAATGAATAAATAAAATATGCAGGCTTTTACATATTCCTCCTGTAAAGTCGTGGCATGTGAAAATACTGCTAATCAGTATTCTGGGGGTTAACAGTTATCTGGATTTTTAATATATATTCACCTGGAGCTTCAGTTATGCGACGATTCCTGAGTCAGATGTAACATAGAGATTTTGACATTGGTTGAAATCTACCTAGTCCTCTCAATGAAAAAGCCGAAATTAGGTAAACATTTTGAAACAATAAAATCGTGATGTAAGCTTCAAACGTGTTAGGAAATTTCTATTTGGGTATTTTCCCCTTATACCGACCTGCTGCCAACGTTACGCAAAAAGTCGCCAATTAAACAAGGTGAATACAAGAAAATACTCACTTTTCGCACCACATTTCCACTTTTGCAAACTACATTTTAAAGTTAAAGTTTGAAGAAAAAATACCCAAAAAGGAATGAAAGAATATAAAAGATAATGCTGACTTTTCACATCACATATTTTACAAACTACACTTCTAATATTGGTGGCATCATTATTCCTTTCATGTGGGAATTTCGTTTACATGAAGAAGTGTATGTAAGAAGTGGACAAAATAATTATTTTGAAGTGTATGTAAGAAAAGATCAAAACTACATCAGAAAATAAATCTTTAAGTTTCATTTTCATATACATTTCTGTCCACTTCTTACACACACTTAAATAGAGTTGTTTACTTAGTACCGGTGATTTCTAATTAGCTGCTCTAGAGATCCAACCCGGTTTCTGTAAGCCTATGGGCCTGTTCACATAGGAGTCCGTTGCGTTGCGTTAAGGAAAAGATGACGTTGAGACGAAAATAAACCAATCATAGGCGTTAAAAATTTCATTGGTAATCGTTTGGAGGCATATGATTGGTTTATTTTCGTCTCAACGTCATCTTTTCCTTAACGCAACGCAACGGACTCCTATGTGAACAGGCCCTAAGAGAAAGGTTTTTCCTCGCCAAGAGGTTGGCTACAGGTCGGTATAATGGGAAAGTACTACTAAATGTTGTTATTGTTGCACAACCCCAAAGACTAGCAGGGATATATCAGATCCATGACATTGTACACCCTAAGGAAATCCAGAACCATCAATGGATTGGCAGCTAGATTCCGCATAGAGAGCCCCAGGCAAGCAAGAATATATTCAGGGGAAGCCCGCTCAGTAGAACACTTGGAGCAGACTTCAAAACACTTAGAATCCTCAGAATATGTAAAATATCTAAGATTCCCGCTGAAAAAGCGAGTAAGAATGGCTTGATATTGCCTATTTCAACTAAGTGCCAGAGAGTGTAACGCGTTGA
Organism: Dolomedes plantarius; assembly: GCA_907164885.2. Lineage (NCBI taxonomy): Eukaryota > Metazoa > Arthropoda > Arachnida > Araneae > Dolomedidae > Dolomedes > Dolomedes plantarius. The sequence goes on from OU015496.1 coordinate 92,532,638, forward strand.
CCGAGGTAGCAATCGACTCAACAAAAAATCACAGCCAAATAAATTAAAATCGACGAATTTATTTCAATTCGGAGGAGAAAATTTGGAGATTGAAGATCCGTTACATAGTCAATGAAAGTCCTCTAAAATGACGACTGAGTCCGTTAGGAGGAGTTACCACTTGGAGTTTCGCTAATTCAATATCATCGAATAGTTCGTTGAAATTAGAGCAAGTCCCTCGATTTTCACTCCCTGCAGGGCGGATGACTGCGAGGCACTTTATAGAATCAGGATGATCCGGACTGATGATTTCGTTGAACTGTACCCAAGCTTCCTAGCCGAAGCTAAAAGTTCTCTTCGTGAGAAATAAGCCGCCGACTACGAAAGTCCGCGTATAGCCGTTTTCTTTCGACCCTGGATGGTCGGAGGAGTCTCCCACAGCTTAGCCGGTCGCTAACTGACTTTTTCTCGCCCCGTCTAATTTTGGACTCTCTCGCTCCGTCCAGAGAACTCGTCTCCTATTGGCTCTGCTAATCGTGATGTTATTCTAGACTTTTCGATTTGCTGGCAGGCAAGGTTGAAATTCTAGTGATTTCATGGTGGTCCCGCGTCATTAATCTGGAGCACCGTGGAGAATTTCTGTTCCGCCAAGATGTCACGTTTTTCCAACCGCTTTGTGTTCCTTTCGTTCTAGCTCGCTGTCACCTGCTATACGTTAAAGGAGGGGCGTGTCGGTCAGTTGCGACAAATTCCAGCCATGTGCTGCGTATATTTTAATTGTGAGAATTATTTTAATTCGTCACAAGAGCCACTCGGTCGATTAGTCTGATACCAGTGATGCGCCGGTGGAACGAGCCAAGTGGTTTTATTTTTGCGTTTAGTTCTGTAAAAGTATCATATGTGAGAAGCGCAGAAGGCACCGAAACTTCACAAGCACCCGCTTTCGCCAGGGAGTCTGAGATCACATTGCCCTTGATGCCAACATGAGAAGGAACCCACTGAAGGTGGATCCGATGAGACAAGGATAGACGTTTCAGCTTTTTAATCATAAGTACCACTATATGATTCCTGTTAATAAACAAAAAAATGTTAGTTGAAGCTTTCTTTAGTGTTCTTTGTCTCTATTAAGTATAGATACCATGTGAGGCATCGACTAAATTTCAGATCCCTTTTATGTTCTCTTTCCTATTGTATAGATAACTTCCTATCCTACCCTGTGCTCGGGGATGAAAAACTTTTCGTTATAATATGCAAATGCAAATGACAGAGTGTACGCATTACACGAAGCTTAGAAAAAGGGCCTGTTCACATAGGAGTCCGTTGCGTAGCGTTAAGGAAAAGATGACGTTGAGACGAAAATAAACCAATCATAGGCGTTAAACATTTCATAACGCAACGGACTCCTATGTGAACAGGCCCTTAGACTGAAACAGATAGTTCGATCCCCATTGGGCTCGAGAATGATTTGAACTCAGTTAACTGATAGTTAAATCAACAGAGCTTGAGCTTTAAATTTCTATCTAGATTCAATGGCAGATGCCAGGCCGAGTATAGTGCGCTTTGTTAGTTTGCGACGAATTCAACATTGTTTTTTCTATATTTAGTACATATTGTTTTGTTAATAGCTTTGTATCTAAATGAAATTTGTAGAATTTTCAACAATGTTTAAGTTATTCTGCAGAAAGAGGTGATTTTATTACTATACTTCGGATTTTTTACCCATATTGTTGGATAATATTTTTGGATTAAACAGATTTACTATTTGAGAAATAAATCTTTTTGATCTCAAATATATACCATAAATTAAGCTGAGTTCTTTATAACTAATAAAAATGTTAGGATTCTTTTTTTTATGTTAAATCAAATAAATAGAAAAAATAGCAATTTTTTTGTACAAAGCAGTGAAAAAATCATTAAATCATATTCGGTGTTCGGACCTGATAACTGCAGCTTCTGCAGCGTTTGCAGTGGAAAACAGTTATTAACTCCTGTATTAGAGCAGTGTTGATATATTAAGTTATTCTTAATTGAGGAAAAATACTTTTACAGCTATGATGAATGGGCTGAGAAAAAGTGAAGTAAAAATAACTGCAATAATTTATTATATTTGGGAATTTATTGTGTATTATATAGAGCAGAAGCCAAATTGCTATTGTCAAATATGGAATAACCTCTAATTAACCCTTCCTAATTTATAGTTCAGAAAAAGTAGAAGCACATATTCATTTGCATTTTTAGCGAATGTTTGTTATTTTTCCCACGAGACGGCCTTTACGAGAGGTTTGAAAAAGTAGGATGAATACGGAAAAAAACATAATTTGACAGATAAGCAACTTTAAAATAAAGCAAAACTTAGTACTCAGTAACAAAAGTTAAAAAATTCAGTGGATATCAATTTTTTTATGCATGCAATTATTACATGCGAAATATGTCTTCAGTAATGATAAAGTGGAATTTGTAAATGTAATTTTTTATTTTGTAATGGTAAAGTGGAAAAAAGATTGATGAAATCTTAATTGCTTAAAAATGTGTATGTTTCATTCGGGGAAAGTAGCTTTGCACAACTGACAAAGAAGACCATCTATATTTCCAGAGAAAGAGATTTAAGTAACGTGCAGTACTAACTATGCAATTAAATAAACTGAGAATTTTACTAGTTTTTAACGCGTTTTAGGTTTCCTGCACACAGTACTCTAAGCATGATTAAAATTATTATAATTTAGTATGTTTTCTATGATTTATATGGCATGTACTATTTGAATGTACAATAAATTAAAATCGAGCACGTTTCATGCTACCAGAACTTCTACGTATGGGGTACAAACCTGATAACTGCAGCTTCTCATGTTTGGAGTGAAAACATTTATTATTTTCTATATTAAAGCAATGTTTATATAATATTAAGTTATTTTTAATCAGCTTTTCCTTGATATCTCTGAAAACTTTTAGTATTTCCGAAAATTTTTAGACTTGTTCCAGAAATGATTTTTAAGAATAAAACATTGTTTATTGTATTAAACATGAATGTGGTCTCCTAGTTTAGACGTATTGGGGAAGTAGGAAAAATCACAGATAATTGAATGAAATATGCTACATGTTGATAATTAGAAAATGATAATATTTTTTCATAATGTAAGTATATATTCTGGTTTTAATTGTAGGGAAAAATACCGCAATAATTATAATGGTTTACTCGTGTTCGTAAAATGGTTATGGTAAAGGTAGTTAATTTTGGGTGCGTTGCCAATGTAGAACGCATTCAAATACTACCTGTTTGCTTGACCAATCAATCTCATATTTTTGATTGCGTTGTGTTTTAAAATAATATAAACCATCTGATTGAACTTATAATGGATAGATTTATTAAAGCAAAACACATAACTAATTCATAACAATATACACTGAAGTGCCACTGAATTAGGGATACCTACCTAGTAACGAGTTGGGCCTCCTCTGGCCTTGATAACGGCTGCCACACGACGAGGCATAGATTCAACAAGTTTTTGGAAACGTTCCACGGGAATGGCTTGCCAAATATTGGCTAAAGCTGTCCATAATTCAGTAAGGTTCTTTGGTGCTGTGTGATGGCCTATCACGCCTTGTTCCAAAACATCAAAAAGATGCTCAATAGGATTTAAGTCTGGGCTTCTAGGTGGCCAATCCATGACAGAAAAGTCAGAGGAATGCTCATCCAACCAGCCAGTAGCCAACCGGGACTTGTGAGAGGTACAGTTGTCTTGCTGAAAAACTCCATTACCGTGCGGATAACAGAACAGCATAAACGGATGGAGGTGATCACCCAGCAACTCTACGTACCGAATTGCATTGAGGGAGGTTGGTACACGCACCAAAGATCCCAAACTGTGCCACGAAAAAACACCCCAGACCATGATTGAGCCACCATGCCCTTGTACAGTTCCAGCCAAGCATGCAGGATCCATGGCTTCATGAGCATGACGCCATATTCTCAGCCTCCCGTCGGCGTTAAGTAGTCGGAATCGAGACTCATCATGCTACTCGTTTCCAGTCCTCTACACTCCAGTCTCTGTGTTCTCTTGCCCAGGCAAGACGTGCAGCCCGATGGCGAGTATAGAGCAATGGTACTCTCGTAGGTCGACGGCTCCCAAAACCCATACGGTGAAGCGAGCGTTGCACAGTCCGTTTACTGACTGGACGACTGGCACCGTCATTAAACTGGGTGGTAATTTGAGCTAATGTTTGGCTTCGCTGGCTACGTACAATACTCCTGAGCCGTCTCTCACCACACACTGTCAAGGCTAATTGTCCTTTGCAGTTTGCCCGATCGCTAGTTTTTTTCCACCATCCATGTATTCTTGGTATACTCTTGACACTGCCGACCTAGAAAATCCTAGCTGTCTGACGATTTCGGAAATTGAATGGCCCATGCGTCGCGCATCTACGATTTGTCTGCGTTCGAAGGCGTCTAAATCAGGCAGTTTACCCATACTGGCAATTCCAACACCTAATTCAAAACAACCACAGTACGCGCTATATATGCAGTTACCACAGCGCCCTCACTTGCGCATACATGATGCGCAGCGCTACACAATTTGCATAGGCTTTGCTATCCCTAATTCAGTGGCACTTCAGTGTACATCACATTTGCTATGTTAAATACCTTATTTAGTCATTATACTTTTAAATATACATTGAATTTCCTTTTCCTCAATTAAATATGGGTAACTTATTCATCATCAATGCTTTTATGAATGAGGTATTATACTAAATACATATTTTTATAGCTATACTATATTTTTAGCACTAGTCACTTAACTCTGGTATTATTTAATTAACTATGGAGGAGAGGTAATCAGGCAAACACTGATTTGTGGGATCAATAATGAACTGCCACACGTACCTTTACTGACGTTTTTCACTCGTCATCACTGTTACACATAATGGAGGTGGGGTTGACCGAACTTCATCAAAACTCACTTATAAACGTTGGCACGCGTCTTGAATCAAGTCGTTCATCAATCGGTTGAGGTCAGCATTCACTAGGTCCCTTGGGAGATGGTTCTCATTCTACGTCGTGCGGTCATTTGTCGGGAACTCGCTTCCGTCCACAATCGGTGCGGTCAAACCATTATTCCTCTGAGTCGGGCTATCATCAGGTCTCGTAGATCTCGTACTTAGCTGTATCTGGATTCTCAGTTCATCTTTTCTAGCCCAAAAAATTCTCCTTACCTAATCTTTATCTTGCTTCTTTTCATGTCTTTTCCTTCCGTAACTAAACTCCTCATATTTTCTTTCGATTGGACCATTATTTCTTCTGGAAGCTTCTATCCCGCCCTGCTGAAGGCGTGTCTCAGCATCTCATTTTAACTACTCTTCTCGTGACTACATTTGATCTTTTCCGCTGTCATCTGCTTAAGACTTCTTATTAGCTCGGCTAAGTCATCGTTACATTCCTTGCCCCTTTTGTCCATTTGTTACATTCATTCGCACATCTTCCTTCGATGTTTGTTAAACCGTGCCCCTCCGTCATCATTCACTCACATCTGTAATGTGTGTTACATCTTCGCGATGTGTGGTCCATCCCGTAATTGGTTTCAACTGTCTGCTTCTTTTGAACAACTGTCAGGAAGTGAATGACCTCTTTTACGGTCTATTCTTTCTCCCCTGTTCGTTTCATCTTCCGTCATCTTTTAAAGCTTTATTCATTTCTCTTTTACTCCTTACAATGTCACTTTTTAACCGTGAATGTATATCATCTTCAATGTTTGTGTACAGTTTTCAACGAATAAACATGCATATAATTTCTTTGAAAACTGTATACATGAAATACAGATATTTTTTTATTTTCATTGAATTATCTGTTATTTTTATTGGAGGAATTTTTTAGAACTTAGATTTAGTACAATTTCTATGCAGATTATGGTGATTTCCTTATAGATGGCATACTTCAAACTTTTGTTTTAGTCAAAGGATTTTATGCCCTTTTAAATTAACTTTTGATCAGATGTTATCTACTTACAGCCTAGATGTTCGTGATTGTCTATGTTGTTTTATGGTTCAGTTCCGGCACTTGATTTCTGTTTGTTTTTTGTCTATATTCCTATTATTTGTATCTATCTTTGTTGGATTATTTATTTTTAGTTATATTTGTATTTTTTCATTATGAGGATATGAAGCTTCTGCGCTATCCTCTATTGAAAATGTTTTATGTTTTCTTTGCAGGATATGTTTTAAGTTAAAGTGATTTAGCAGTCTATGCTTGCTTTTTATTTTTTGTTTATTTGATTTGTTTATATTTTACATTTAGAATTACACATCTTATTGTTTGTTTAAAAATCGAAGTATAAACATTATAAACAATTTTTCTTCCCCTATATGGCTCGCGCTAGCTTTTTTTATTTTACTATTATCAGTCGCACTGAACTTTTAAGATTTAAAAATCGTTTGCTTTTATGATCATTCTGTGATGTCATTAATGAGTTTCTTTATTAGTAACATTCGCGTAGGTGTACATTATTATTTTTCCATGGAAAAACCATATATATTAATCCTAAAAATTTTTGGTTTGTTTGTTTTCTCCCTTTTTCTCCCTTCATACTGAACCAAAATCGATAAATGAGGTACCCTTTTAAAGATTAAGTTCTCCTCTTCTGATGAATTGCTAATTCAGGATGACACATTGTATCGTTTGTTTAAAAATTGAAGTGAAAAATTGACTTTTGGTCCTAACGTTCTGTCCCTGGATGCGTCGAAACGGCACGGTCAAATAGTGTGCACAATGAAATTTTGTAATGTCAGTATCATATTTTCCACGAGTTTGTGTCATATTTAACTTTTAATATTGTGTACAAAGGTGTTTTGACGTATACATATCTCATGTTCCCCTATTTCGTCTTATGCTTCACCTCCAATATTGTGGCCAAAGGCGTTTTGTAATTGGTTTTGTATTATCCTTACGCACCACTGTTATTTGATAAATAAACAATTGCTACAAATGAATCGGTTCTTCTTTCATCCTACTACAAACCACCATCTCGCTATAAAATTTATCGTATTTTGATCGGATATGAAAGGGTCGCACGGGCTACCTAGTAGTGAAAATATTTTTATCATCTGACCATTTTTAAATGGTCAGATGTCTTTTAAATTACTCAAGCATCACATATAAGACAATGTAAAACATTTTTATATTAAAAAATGAGGAATTATACGTGAAGGTATATCCTTAGTGACAATATCACCTAGGATAGAAAGGAAAATATACGCAATAAATTTCCAAATTGTAATAAATTATTGCATTTATTTTTACTTCACTTTTTCTTAGCCCATTCATCATAGCTGTAAAAGAATTTTTCCTTAACGAAAGTTTTGATGCAGGAAAGCACATATATTACTTCTCCGATACTTCTGCAAAGAATGAAAATGGTATTTCTATAATTAATAATAATGATAAAGTGATTATAACGTTTGTATAAAAAACTGGTCGGGAAACGTTAACTAATATGATTTATTTTTTCTTATTTTATACTTTGAATACTTTACTATATCTGTACAAAACATGTCCCAATGCAAATGAAAAGAGGCATCTCATATATTCAGAGAGCTATATTCAATGCTGGCAGTATCCGAGAGATGCTTTTTCCATTCGTTTTAGTAGATCCATTTATAATGCTATGCATTTTCGGTATTATGATGCGCTTTTAATTTACAATTAAGACATAATAACAATTTAGCCTCTGCTATATGGTTTTATTCCTGGTATGGAATAACGTCTAATTTCCCATTCCTAATTTATAGTTCGGAAAATACATACGCACGTACTCATTTGAAATTTTAGCGAATGGTTGTTATTTTTCTAACAAGACGTTATCATAAAAGTTAGAAAATTCAGTAAGAACCAGTTACTTTTATGCTCGCAGTTGTTACATACCAAACATATGTCTTTAGTTCCAGGTTATAAAATTCATCTCAAACTTTTCATATGGTTCAAACTGATAAAAATTTGATTTTATACGGTAGTCTGTCGAAAAAAATTATATAATAAAGCATACGAAAATAATATATTACGGCCTATTTGACGCTCGTTTAACAATAAAATAGAACCTAATAAGTAATAAGAAAGTTATTAATGATAGCACTCAAAAAAGTCACAAAAGAAAAAAAATTGGTAAAGTGACTTTAAACATATTATTTTAAGTTAAAATAAACGATGTGTGGGAAAGTCCGATTGGACAACAGTTCCTCCGTCGTTTACCCTGTAGACTGCCTTCCAGGTTATGAGACTCGAGTTCCTTTATCTTGCTATAGCAGTCTCACTGATGTCCGATTGTAAGATGAACTAGTAGTTACAACTCGTCAGATGTATTCTAAAAATTCCCAGATGAGAAAAATTAATATCGTTGGAAATAAGAGTAATAAAAACGAAGAAATAGGTGTAAACCAAGATACCGTGTCCTTGAATTCTAAAAGGAAATTAGGATATGAGAAGGAAAACCAATTGGAAATAACACTTCCTCACAACTCAAATTGTTCAGTTGGTAGAACATTGTCTCAGAAGTTTAGGAACATGAGTTCCATCTTTGATTCTGGCAGGCGTCCATTACAACGAATTATAACACAAGGCTACATAGAGAAATGTGTAAGAAGTAAATTACTTTCAGTAAAATATATTCCGCTATGCATTTTCCGTTTTGAAAAATGTATACAAAACTTTTTTTAACTGCGAAAAGTAACAAAGTTCAACTAGTTGCGAGTTTGTACATATATATATATATATATATATATATATTTGTGGATAGCGTTTATGATATTAACGGAAAATTAAATTGATGTATAGGTAAAAATCCTAATTGTGTAATAAATAAAAAAAAATAAACATTCTTGTTAATAATCTGAAAAGAATGAAGGTAAATAGACTCTAGTTCAATGGGGTTCTAGTAGATTTTTATGTAGATTCATGTATGAACCTGAACTCCACAAATTATAATTAAGAATGCTAAATCATGCATTCAACTTCCTCCAACATTAGGTATGTGGAATAAAAAGCTTATATTGAAATGTTTTAAAAATATATATTAGATAATGTTTTTTATATCCATAAAGGAATTAATTGAATCATAACATCTGAATGATTTCATGCATTTGTTTCATATTTTATATTCAATTTTAGAATCATTTTCAAATCTTTTTGATTAACATATCGCTCACTCCTTTCAACAACGTCATATCTAAAAAAATCGGCGATGTTTAGTTATGCTTGTTTTCAGAATGCCCTGAAAGGGTAGTATATCCCTAAAAAATCGTCATATCTCCTCGCTCAATATTTGCTGGAGAGCAGAACTAAAATTTATTTTCAATACATTTCGATGTACTTTTTAACTTTCAAATCACTCTCCTGAAAAATCTTGTTTTTTTTTAGATATGACGTTGTTGAAAGGAGTGAGCGATATATGCAAGTTTACTTGAGAGCATTTCCTAATCATTGGACTAAGCATTATGTTTAAACTATCCCGACTATTCCGAAATCATAACGAATGAAAAACTATCATATTGTTACGAATTTTGTAAATATTGCATTTTGTTTTGTTAAAATGACTTCTATGGAAGAGCTCCTATAGCTATATATTTAACATGGGAGTCTATAGGAATCTTGCCAAATGTGAGAGTTATCGCCAAATTGGCGATGGATTTTGTGATTTATTATAGTCTCCAGATTTGGCGATATTTGGCCAACTTGCCGACTAAACCTTTCTGGAAGCTTCTAGAAATATCTCGCTGTGACTCACCTATAGAGGGCGCTTTGGAAATCTATAAATATACCTGACATTGGCATTGTAACTCAGTTCAATTTCCTAGTGAGCATTGAATGTGTTGTGATTGCGTTAATTGGCGTGTATTGTATTGACAATTCTGGTATCCTGACTTGTGTTTTTAGAATTTTCTGTTGTATAGAAGACAGATGTTACGACTTTCATGTTTCGATTTGTGCATACGCCTGAAGAATTTACAAAATAATTAATTTATTTTCTGTGAACTTTCTGAAGAGATTCTTATTCAATCCTAACGAACCCAGGAAAACGGAACAACATATACTTTGAGGCTTAATAGTATACAACACTGAATTTTCATTCACCAAAGAACAAGAGCTACTTAAATGCGGCAGACTATTCGGACTTCCTTAACTAACGAATAGTTACACACACACACGTATATATATGTGTATATATATATATATATATATATATATATATATATATATATATAAATATATATATATGTGTGTGTGTGTGTGGTGTGTTATGCCAAAAGATATTTTAATTTCCTATTTTATTTAGTGTACCACTCGTGAACTAAAGCAAAATAACTGAACCTGAGCAAAATAACTTGAAGGTATCACATAATAATTGCTCAAAGCATTATGTTTCAGCTATCTCGAATGCCCTGAAATCAAAACAAATGAAAAATTATTATATTTACTTCGAAGCATATAATTGTACACAACACTGAACTCGCGTTCACCAAAGCACAAGAGTTAGTTAAATGCTGCCGACTATTCGGATGGTAGAAAATAATGGAGCAAAGAAATGCACTGAATTTTAAAATAGCCACTCGGGAACATGATTAAAGGGGCAGAGGAGAGATGCAGATGAGGAAAATAGAAAAAAATGGGAGTGGAACCGAGGAAATTAATTCGAGAAAGAGGGAAAGTGAAGTCGAGCGTGCTGGAACCGATGGTGAAGAAAATTGCTTGTACCTAGTATTTTAGCTAAAATTGAGTTTGTACAATACGGGAAGAAAACGAGGCACTCCCTCGGAGTGGAAAGAAATTGGACAGAAGTGCGCTCGGTAACTGCTGTCATAAACGATCAAATATTAGATGCGTTCAGAAATTTGTTGGTTTAAGTACATTTGTTTTTGCAAAAGATAGAATTTGCTCCGTTTGATGGGAAAACTGCCTTAACGAACGTTTTAGTTTCGAAACATTATTACGAGTAACTCAAATTTTTTATCTAGATCTTGAATTTCAATGATTAGCCTATGGTTTAATCTTAATTATAAACAAACACACACACACACATATATATATATGTTACAGTTTTGTGCATTTACATATATTTTACAGTTTTGTGCATTTCAAAGATTATAGCTGTATTTTTCTGTTTTATACAATATTTTTCAAAAGAAAAAGAGCAAATAATTATATTCTTTCATTAGTTATGAATGGATGTTTGCTGCTAATTATATTAAAAGTGGATATAATTAATAACTTAAATTAATAAGTTAATTTTTATAAAAGTTTGTATTTCTTTATTATATATTAAAAAAATTGATAATTCTAATTTTCTAATATTATTATAAATTTCATAATTTTTTTAGTTTAAAAGTTTTTCCCGCTACTTTATAAATATTTCGATTGATCCCTATACACTGTTCATGTATTGTATATATATATATATTAGGGTGGCCCTTAGCATACAGGCAAAAAATAAATTTTATATTTTTATAAGTCTCACCCCCTATTTCTTTTCCTTTTGGGGTAGTAAGTAACTGGTAAAAATTTTGAAAATTTAATTTAATAATAACACGTGCCGCAAGGGGGGTGAAAATTGAAATAAATGAGTTAAATTCCAAAAATTTTGCAATAACACTTTTAATAATTCTGTTTTAATTTAAAAACAAATATTTAGGAGTAAAAATAACGGAAATAATGCCTAGAACTGCTTAACCACAAAAACAAAATTTTATAACATTAAATTTCAATAATAAAAGGTTCAATAATTTTTTGATAATGAATGTTTTGAGCAAGATGGAAAATGGCTCCCATAGTCTTTTACGACTTGCAATATGTATTGCTTTTGCTCCTCATCGTGTGTTATAATATTGTTATATTTTTCCATAAGCTTCACACCTCTTTCTGTGATATCATTCACAACTGTGAGGTTTCTGACTACTGTAAAGCCATATTGATAATCAGGAAGAGAATTTCATATCACAGGATCACGGGCAATAAAATCGGACGATATTTTAAACCACTTAAAAAATTTGGATGTGCTTTTTGACACAAAGTTATGTAGTTCTTCGTGTGTGAATTCGGCCATTTCCTTTAAATCAAAATGGAAACGCTTAGAGTCACAAGTAGTTGATTCTTTTTCTTTAAATGCTTTGGCCATCTTTTTGTTCGACAGGAATTGTGTCATCAAAAAATGCTAAAGCCACTATTTCTTCAGTAAGATACCACAAATGTCCACAAAAATTTTTTGTTGTTTCTTTGGAAAATTTTTCATTTATTTCATTGTAAAAATAAAGATCTTTTAAAAACATCCAATCCTGGTATGGTGCTTTGCAGGCTAAGGGAGCATTGTACCAAGCTTTATGTATATTTTTACAATAAATATACAAATATCACTTATTCCTTGCAATTCCTGCTGAGTCAATTGAAATTGATTTCGAAAAATAAATGTTTTCAAGCAATAAATAGCTTTCGCCATCCACTTGGCATGGTGAAAAGCACCAGGTAATCGAAATGTAACTTCATTTGCTTCGTGTTCTCCTAAAAATATCATAACTAACTGCAGCAGCTCTTTGTAATCGTCTCTGGTCTGTTTAATAACAACTTGTGCTTTGACAAAAGCACAAGACTTAAGCACAATCTCTATGTCTTTACCGATATTGTTCACAACAAACTGATCATCAATTCCAACAGTATGTTTAGAATTATCTATATTGGCCCAAGCTTGTTGAAAACGTTTAAATAATCCTGTTTCGGGTCCAGACGACGTACTAATTCATGCTTCAAAATCAGACTTTAAAACCAATTCATATATATGGTGTCTGCAAGGTAGGTATAAGAGATCTTTACCCAGTTTTTGTTCTAATAAAACGCAAGCACCTTTTATTATTCCAGTATTTGACGCAGTGGTGTCACAACACAAGATTTGCACTGTATCCAAAAGTTTATTTTCAGCAAGCAAGTTGTAAATAGCTTCTGCCATATAGTCTCCACTGCAAGAATTCAATTGAGGGACTCCTAAAAGATGCTCTTGTCCGTTAGCGGAAATAATTACTGGAAGCCTGTCAAGCTATTTGTTTCTAGTTATTGATGGAAGCAGCTTTCCATCCCAGTGGACGGTAGTGAACTCTAACTGTAACATCAGACGTCCATTTCTGATTACAGAAGCACGCTCGGCACGAAGCTTTTGACGGCATCGCTGTATCGAGGTTCGATTTATAATTAGATCTTCAGTGTTGTGTCCCAAAGCTTTTGCAGTAGCCATTAAAATGTGGACAGAGTATCTGTCACTTAACTTGCATTTATCAAGAGCTGCTACCAACTTGGTGTTAATAAAATTAATTTTCCCACGTTTACATTCATTGGGTGGACCTGGCTGATTTGTGGGACACAACATATTTTCACGGTCAATTTCATTTTCAGACGAAACTGACACTAAAACAAAACCTTTTGTAAATATACTACAAAATACTGCGTTAAGAATGTAAAAATTGCAGAAAAACAAATTTCAAAAGTACTTAATGGTTTTTACTTACACGACTCTTCGATGTCCATTTCCTCCATTGTTTTACTCATTTTTGTATCCTCTTTAATTTTTTTTTCGACGCTGTTCTTCTGCACTAAGGCGTTTTAGAACTCTTTTTTCCTTTTCATCAGGTCTTTTATCAATGCCCCCTAAAACACCAATTCGTCCTTTCTGCCTCTGGGAGATGAGAAATTGTCTGTCTTCTTCTATTGTAATAATTTCCAAGGCATTAGAGTGAGCAATATCAAATAGGTCCTCTAGTTTTTTTTAAAAATTTTGTTCTTTTTGCTCCTCAGTTTCACTCTTTCTTTTAGAACTTTTTTGAAGCATTCTCCATTCATTATATAGGGCTTCCAGTTTAACAATGCAGCGTTGAGGTTCTCTAAATGCTATTCGTGCTTTTGACAAAAAATTACAGTTTCAGAAATTACTAAACGAGCACTTTCACGGAGACTTAATTTTACGCATCTCATATTATAAAATAGCACTTGCATTACTTGTTTGTTAGAAGGTATTTTGCTACCTAATATTTGATTTGTTTCTCTTTCAACCAGATATATGTGACTGCGAAGTTTACTCTTTAGCGCCATTTTTAACAAACCACGTGCTACCGCTTCGTTTGGAGGACAACGCAATACTGACTAAGCGCCGTGGTCAGCTATCCCGACAACCAGGACTGCCGCCGCCGCCTGCACAGCGCCCCCTATCGTGAGTTCTACATGCTGGTGGGTTATGCAAAACTATGTTTTAGTGTATATTTGATATTTAGTTTATTAACGCGCATAAAATCTTATTTCATTTTTTCTCTAAAACTTGTGGGAAAAGCAGTAATTTTTATATAAAGGGCGACATTCACAGCCTCTGCGGCACCACTTAAAATTATGCGAAAGACCCGATTTTTTGAGGGGTATTAGTTTTAGGCCAGTTAAAAAAAACTGAGGGGGTGAGACATTAAAAAAAACAAAGTTGAAAAATAAGGGCCACCCTAATATATATATATATATATATATATATATATATATATATATATATATATATATATATATATATATATATATATATATATTTATATATATATATATATATTTATATATGTATATATGTATTTATATGTATTTATATGTGTGTGTAATATATATATATCTATATCTATATATATATATATATATATATATATATATATATATATATATATATATATATATTCTAGCGGCCCGTCCCAACTTTGTCCGGGTTGAACAATTTTCTATCTTAAGTAGATATTAGGTAGTATAATTTATTTTAAAACTTTATGGTATACCACATTTTTCGTTTTTCTGGGATTTTAAAATAAATTGATTCTCCGCATTTCCTGACCTAGAGAGACCAACATATAATTGTCCATGAGTAAAGCAATCTTCCCGTAAGTCAAGTCCAATATATTTGTATGTTTGACCTCGGGATTTGTTGATGGTGATGGCAAAAGAAATTTTTATTGGAAACTGTAACGTCAGGCGCTGAATTGTGTGCGGGGGCCACCCGCATGCCAATTTTGATACAATTCGGCCCCATAGCCTATCCGCTACAGATTCCACACACAAAAAAACACGAAAAAAGCACCAAAAATGGCACAAAAAATTAATTGCTTTTTTAAAATAAAAAATTAAAAAATCCGGCTACGTCAGGCACTGAATGGTGTCCGGGGCCACCCACGTGCCGGATTTGGTACGATTCGGCCCCATAGTCTCGTTGTCAGCGAGGACAGCGGTGAAAGCTGTCAAAATAAGCAACTTTTAGGGGCAAAATCATTAAAACATTAATTCAAAAAATTCCGGGTCCCGATTTTCAAAAAATAATATGCTTATGTTTTGTTGTTGCTAATGCCCCTTGACCGACAAGTAACATCAGGTCAAGTCCCGAAGGCTATGGGCGATGAAGATGCGGCTCCGGTTTTTAATAGCACCGCAAGGGTCGGAGTCCGACTTGGCTAAATGACCGGTCCCGTAATTTTGAACCGAGTCAAGTGACGAGACCGGAACACTTGACCCCGCACCTCCAGAGGTAAATTTGAGAACTTGGAGGACATTGTAGCCACGCCCTATTTTACGTGCCCCGGCCACCATTAGTGAACACGGCGGTAGAATTGCAGCGATGAGCATCGAACCAGGGACGTTCAGATCACTGGCCCGCTGCTCTTGCCAACCGGGCTACCGCGCCCCCTCTTATGTTTTAATCTGAACTATCAACTAATCTATAGAAAATTTCAGCTCAATTGAAGCAATCACTTATAATGGAACAAACATAGGCCTATTCGAAATAATAAATTTCACAGTTTCAATGAAGCACACTGATTTTTGAATAAAGTTCAATAATTCAAGTTCGATTTGCGCAAATTGTGCATAAAATTGTACATTAATTCAAAACATAAAGTTTATAAGTTAAATAAAGTTCTGTAATATTATACCAATAAATTTCCAGTTGATAGCCAATAAATTGTAAATCTTTTTTTACCTTAAATGTCCAATAATAAGCGTAGTTCCAAATGTAATTTTCTTCAATAAACCCTTAAACGTTGCCAATTTCAAAGATCCTTTTTGTATTTATCAATACCTCCTCCACTTGAATCTTTAAAATATTAAATGTTTTACTGATAATAAATGAAAATGTAGTTTGATGTGTTGCTATGGTTACTTGACTATGGTTGACAAAAAAATTCAAATGGTAAATGTTTTACTGATAATTAAAATATCTTTTGATGTGTTGCTATGATTACTTGAGTATGGTTGACAAAGGAAAATTTGTAAAGGTGAAGCATCAGCTAAACATTTAGGCCCCTAACTTTCTTTCTACTGATCAGATATACATAATATATAGCCTATGTCCATCTGGAATAATATACCTTTCAAATAGTCAAAGAATTTTTGAAATAGGTGCAGTGGTTCCAGAGATTACTCTCCACATACAAAATCCGCTCTACCTCTTTATATATTAGTATAGATATTCATGGAAGTATACATGAACCAGATATTTTTCTTTTTGATAGTTAAATTAGATACATAGATGCGAAATGATTTGTAGCTATGGGAACTTGTAAAGCTAAAATTTCGTTTTGGTCATAGTCATGACGAATGCAAATGCCTCACAAATTGGGTTCCATAGCAAAATGTTTCACGCGGAAGAACCACAAGTATTGCAAACTCCTTCGACTCGCTTAAATTTATGATACTTAAATACATTTTTCATCTGTTCACTGATCGAGTCAAAAGTCCCCAAATTACAAAAAAAAAAAAAAATATTAAAAATAATTGGTTCTGAAAATAGCCCATATTTCCTGACTAATATGTATACAAATTGCTACTAAAGGAATGAAGTTTCTGCAATAATGAGGAATTTGCACATGTGGGGAAAATGCTCATTTCTATTTTTTATTAACAGATTGGTTATTAAATTGTTCGAAAACATCAATTAAAACGTACATATAGATCTAAATAATAAAAATTTTAAATTTAAAATAAGCGAAAAGTGTTGAAAAATCATGTGACCTCAAAACGCTACGTGATTGGTTCTGACGTCACTATGCCCCATGCTTCAATGTTTACATTTTTCTAGTGCGAGATTCTACGTTTCCTCCTCTTAAACTAACATTTTAAAATCATATTTTTTTCTAATTTGGTTTATTTTTTCTAATTTTTGTTTGTGGCTATTGTTTATTCCCCTTTTTTTTAAATTATATTCTATCGTCGTCTTATTATTAGTTTTATTTCTGTTTTGTTTACCATGGCGTTATTACCCGGTTTTGCAAAAGGGCAATCTGACAACCTGCCTAAAATGGATTCATTTGCAGTGTTTTCCTTTTTGGGAAATAATCCAAGTTTTATGGGAGCAGAAATACGAGGATTTAAAGCTCAGAGGTATGTATATATTTGTTTGGATTTATTATTCTAGTTATGTAATGTAGATTGTAGAACGCTGACGTGCGTTGTACTTTACACAAACTTTAAAGTTAGACATTGTTTATGCATATTATTAAATTAATCTCGTACTCTAAAAGTTTAATAAACAGCTTCTATTATTATTCATTCATAGTACATGTTTAATTTTGTATAATTAATTAGCACTGCAACATTACAAGTAGTGTCTATTATAAGATATTTAGTAATTTTAATTGTCTATTAAAAAGTTGACAGAAGTTAAAAACACTACCAAATTTACGAATGTGTTCAGTGTTCTGCATTCATATCATAGAAATATGTGTATTTTAAATGGTAAAGGAATTATAATAAATCTGAACTATGCATGATAATTAAACTTTATGTAACGGATGTTACATAAAATGGAACATCATTTGTACTATAGTGTCATAAGATAAAAAAATCTGTGAATCTATTATGTAAATTTGTTCAAAATTTTAAAAAATAACATCACAAGACATGCCTGTAATTTATCAGAACCTTGACATAAAAATTCAGTCATTTTTTTCTGTAATAAAAAATTTAAAAACTATTTGTAACAGACGTTGCATATAATACATGATACTGCAACTGTACCCTTAACTAGGCTATTTATATTCAAAACAGTCACAAACATGCATTTATTTTACTTTTATAGTTTTTACATTAATAATAAATTTACTCCAATTAAATTCAGTGGCATAATTTCCGTAAGTAATAAGGTATAAAAATGATAATTTTACTTGCTAAAAAACTTACAAATAGATATTTTCCCATTACTTCCCCTACAAAACAAACTTAATGTAAGGAAAAAGCAATAATAGGTTCTAGTTCTAGAGGCTATAAGCTTTCCAATGATATATAACACTTAAGAATTTGTTTAAAATGATTTTCTTTCGTAATGGTTTCATGTTAGGTGGAATTCACCATCTGGAGAATATAACTCATAACAAAACTCGTTGTTTTTACAAACATATTTAAATATTTATTTAAGTGGAAAATGTCAAAACTTGTATTTATTTCATATTTGCTGCAATGATTTGGCAAATCATCTGTATCACATTAAAACCCACAATTATAACTAAATTAAAAAAATTATTGAATGAAGATCCACTTACTGAGCATTTAACTGTTTCAGCATCAAAGCTATTATCAAGTAACTGTATGTAATATACTTTAAGAGTTGTATATTGCATATCTCTGCTGTGAACAAACATTTTATAGACCGCTATCCAGAATGCTAGTTTTTCTGAAGTTATTCAGGTATATTGAAAATAATTTAATATGATAGAGATAATATGGTAATTTAACGATTTTCAATTACGGATGAAAGTTTATTCATTTAATGAACACAGAAAAAAAATTAAAGTCAGAAATAACAGCATTTTATTTGAAAAATTTTTCATAAAATCAAAATTTTAAAGCAAATAAACATTTTACAATGATTATTCAAGTGAATAAAATATGATATTCTCGGAATACAGTTTTCATTTTTGAATTAAATGCTAGTTTAAATTTAACCGACAATATTTTGATTTTTGTTAACTAAATTGTATATTAATATTTCTGAGGGTTTCTATAAATATATTTTTTTACAGGTGGATGGAAACATGCTGTAGCTTTGCTTATGTGGCTTCATAGACGGAGTGAAGAACCAGCAGTGACTTCAGTTTCGAGTTACTTGAAGAAGTCAAAACTTTCTTGTGTAGGCAATTCAATAAAATTCATTAAAGGGAAAGATTTAGTAAAAAATAATTTGGAGCCTTTAATACCACAAGATGGCTCATTTCGAACAAAAGTTGTTGAAAAACGCAGACTTTTAGAGAGACAGGACAGTGTTCTCACTAAATATTATAAAATGAAAGACCGGTTCATTACCGGTATTTACCGTCGTGCTTGTGCAGCAAGGTACCATACAATATTTAAAATTTGCTTTAACACACTTTGACATCTTAAAAATAAAGCAAAAACACTAGATATCAAACTCAAACTACGCAACACAATCCAAATACCGAAGTAAACAAATTCGCTATGGAGCATTGTGACGTCACATGTATCCGCGTAGGAAAAGTAGCGTTTTTGAGATGAAGTAAATAGTGCGCGTTTAAAAAAAAATTATGTTAACTTTTAGAGTTCTAAAACTAAAAAAAAAGATGCTTTCGATCATATTTTTCTATTTTCTATATCATAAATGCAAAATAAAAAAACGTGCAAATTCCTCATTGAAGGGAAACGTCACTGTACCATATTAAAATTTTTTACTTAAAACAAATTAACTAACTTATTGTGTTCCATTCAGCCTTTTCAGTTTAGAGGAATCTAGTCATCCCATTAGCTCAGTTTATTTCTTGATGAATAAAAAGGGAACAAGTCTTTAGTTTTATTAATCAAAATCGTTCACTTAGGAGAACACCAATATAGATGTTGGAATTCCATACTCGTGTTGTAATTGATTGGACCTCAAATAATTTTTTCTTATTGGCAATCATCTTTAATCGTACTCTTTGTCTCTCTTGTCGGCCTTTTCATTGGAAATTCCTTTTTGGCAACATTTTAGTGTTATCCTTTTATGCTCATGTGCCATTCAGCCGATTTTTCATTTCATCACTGTAGGTTATCTCGATAGGGAAAACCCTTTCGAATAGCTTCCGAAGGCTTACTTGTATGTTTCCCTTATTTCTATTTGCCTCTATCTTTTCTCGGGTGCTATATTTTAAGTCTTGATTTAAGGGCAATTAACCTGTTTAACACGGCATATCCTAACATGATTTTGTGCCATGAAAACTGAACCATAACCATCTTTCTCTCTTTCTCTTACTATATTTATACATACACTCACATATATTCATTTATACTTATATTTTTTCGGTACTTTTCCGTTATAAGCACTACAGTCATTTTGACACCAATTTGGCGCATTTTTAAAAATTCCCTCAAGGAGAGAAAATCTGACCTTATTTTTATGTAATGGATTTTAAAATATGGAATATGCCGAAAGATGAGCAGGCAACGTTTGAGTGACATCCGGAGTTATTTTGAGTTAGCCAATACGATGTGTTGTATCTGTGCGTCGCCAAGATTAAAAATGCGCCAAGTGTAGTGCTTATAACGGAAAAGTACCATTTTTTCTTGCTCGTAAATTAGTCACAACGTATTAAATACATTGCATGATATATATATATATATATATATATATATATATATATATATATATATATATATATATATATATATATATATATATATATGAAGGCCTTATTTGAATAGTGGTCGAACTCCATTATCTAAAAGAATGATGTTAGCCTCCCTTTCATGTTCATACAAGTCATTTCTATATTATTTTTAAACTGGTAAACCTCCAGCTTAATTTTGCTGCCAACAGAGGCCATTACAAATCAGACTTCAGCAATAATGTCTCTGTACTCAATAGAAATTAAGGCTCTGTATCTCAAAATGAACAAGAATGGAGTTGGACCACTATTCAAATAATGCCTTCATATATATATATATATATATATATATATATATATATATATATATATATATGTATGTATGTATGTATATATATCCTCTGTGGAATATTCTACTTTTAAACTAAATAAATATTTTTTCTTCTGAATCAAAAGCTAAAAGGCAATTAACTTCGAAGAATAAATCGTCTTTTTAAAAATTAATTTCATGTAATGTAACTTTTTTAATTAGATTCCATTCTACTGAATTTGGTACGTAACGAATGTATAATTGTTTATTTAATATTTTTTCTTACATCACATTAAATTTTTTCCTTATCATCGAAAATATTAATGAATTTGCTCGTAGCTTGTATGAGTGCATGATGGTATGATAGAAAATAACGAGAGAATCTACGAAATGAATTTTAAAATTTTCACAAGGGGTTTCTTTATAGGATGAGAAAGTAATTACAAATTAGAAAAAAAAAAGAGTATGATGAGGGATCTGAAAAATTTATTCAAGAAGAGAGAGTCAGGTCAACCGTAAAATGACCGATGATAAAAGAATTGACAGCAGCGGGGATTTTATCGAAAACTCTATTATCCTAATGCTGGAAGAAATCGATTCTGTCAAGAACTAAATGATTTCACTCAACAAAGAGCAAATATAGCCATTAAGGTTTTAAAAAAAATTGGAGTTACTTTGTTAACTTTAGACACAGTTGCTTTCAAAGATTAATATTTGTTGCTAAAGGTAAAAGAGTGATAAGGAAAATATAACTTTTTGCGTACTTTCAGAAATGCTTGACTATTTTTTTACTCAATAAAAGCCCTTTTCGATTCTTTCTCATACTAATGTTAGAAAGGAAATAAAATAAACTTTAAGTTTATATCACTTAAGTTTATTGGATGACTCTTCTTTAAAATTCACAGTCTGATTATCTAAATCATTCAAATCATTCGGATTGGCAAGAGAACGGTCTCTCTAACGATCCAACAACGACTGCTCTTGCTTTGTACGTCTTTTACCTGAACGAGGAAATATGTTGAAATCATTCAGCATGTTGTGAATACTGCGAAGTTACGAAGATCATGCTTTAAAAGACGAACTTTTCTAGACATTTCTACTCTCTATAACAGGATTTCATCCAATACAAATTACGCTGAATTCGGGGCTGAATGTGAAACTCGTAAAGCGGTTACTTTTTACGAGTAGATACATGAGCTATTATTTGAGTGCTTCAGCTGAATAGCAGGCAAAGTAAACTATATGAAGTAAAGTCTAACGTTTTTTCGTATTTGGATTGCTTTTGAATATTATTTTTGCTTTGAAAATTCAGAATTTTCTACTTGATCCAAATTTACACCCAATCGGAATCAAAGTGTCAGTTTTCACGCTAGGTACTTAAATAATATAATTCAATAATATAATTCCCTTGGCTTACTTTGCTGAATGATAACTAGCGGGAATCTCTAAATATTATTGTGACCATGAGTTTGAAGAATTGACGGCTGATCCCCTCTTTACGTCCTTACTGGTTGATTGTTAAACTAATCAGTTTGTCGCGGGATAATTTGGCGACATCATAGGATTAAGATTAAAATGAAGGAATGCATGGGAAAATACAAAATAGATAAGGGTTTAGGGAAAAGCAACGTGGGAACAGGAAGTCCATATTGTTAGAAGACCGGAAAACCGCAGAAGAAAAATACAGGAGAAAAATTGAATAATTACAAGATAAAAAGAACCTTTTATATACCATGTTTTTGAATTTTCTGTTGAATTATATAAACTAGACAATTCTATGTATTAATAAATACTTTTTATAATTTTTTTGAAGAATTATCCCATCAACTTGAAAGAAAATGAAGTTAATTGGAAGTTAACTTGCATATAACTTTTCGTTCCCGTTCCGGCCAATAGATGGCTGCACCAGTCTACAAAACAAAATTAACTGAAAATAACTGAAAATTAATTTAATTCTGTTTTAAAATGGCTAAAAGTATTTAAAAATGCATTGTCATCGTGTTCTAAGCTATTCTAAAAGTTTCAAATGTCTATCTTGTCGGGAAGTTAGTTAAAAATCGATTGCAAGATTTGTACTTGACAAACACACATACAAACACATATACACACAAACAAGAAAGCAAGTTAATAAAAACATGGTAAAAAGGAAGTGCAACCTGGAAGAAGACAGTTAGAATTGAAGGTAGTAATGGCAAAGACAGGAAGCAGAACGGAAATAGATCTTAAGGAACTGCAATTAAGTAAATTGCGGATGCAAGTATAAAAAGCGGAGTACTGCGAAGGGCGGAAATTGAACTAATAGATGAAAAAGAATGAAATTTGAAATATGAAGATAATTTGTGGTAATAGGAAAAAGCTGAAAAGCGAATTTTAAACGGCTTGAAAAAAAGCGTGGGAAATAGGTGGGCAGGTGCAAAATTAGTAGCTGCACGCTCAGGCTTAGGAATGGAAGAAGGAAAAATATAAAAAGTATGCAGGCCAATAAAAGGAGAAGGGAAAGAAGGAGCTAACCAATGAGGCAAAAAGAAAGGAGGGACTAAAAAAAGATCAGAAGGAAATATTAGAGAAGATATAATATGGATTTTAGAGTGCTATTGAGATATAGATTTTCAGAGATTGAGAGAATAAGAAGAAGCTTCTACAAAGCATGCACGAGTGTACTCCGATGCTGGCAACTGTTAGGTAACGGAAGCCTCGACATGTTATAGCTAATGTTTGAGATGATTGTATAGTTAAGTTTTAGAGCCGAGATGGTGTTCAGTAGTTTAGTCCCGCAAACGATGCTCTCGATAGCCTTATGACAAGAGCAAACGACGAAGTGAATAATACGCTCTACGACTGAGGAGTCGCGCTACAACGGATGATGGTCAATGCTGCATAGAAACCTGAATGTCCGATCCACCCCGCTACAACGGATGATGTTCAATGCCGCATCGAAACCTGAATGCCGGAGCCGCATTTTCCATTTTTGGAGATGTAGGTAGATGAGGAGAATGAATGCTAGGCTGCTTTCGAATATTGTGCTACAATACACATGTTCCATAGCAGACGATTCTTTAAATGACCCGTGATTGGTTGGACGTATCACGTGTTCTTCCGTCAGCGTTGAAAGTGAATCAACGATGGTGTCATAGCGCTCAGCTATATGATTGGTTAAAATTTTAACGCTAGCGCTGACGGACTCTATGTGAACAGGCCCTTAAGGCTGGACACGTTGAAACGGCCATCTGTGAAGATATTCAGTGAGACAGGAACCGACTCTAGTAGGCTAGAGAACGGTAGGTTAGAGAGTGTCATAGGGCTTCATCTGCGAGCCAGTTGTTTCTATTTTTCTGTGTGTGTTGTGTGTCCAGTCCAATAAACGTCTTTCGTCTGACCATCTACTTCTTCCTTGATTGAAAGAACGGCAAAGATCACTCGACACCACGACTGGTCTCGTTACAGTTACGCATTACAGTTACATTAACTTCCCTATCCTTTTTTGAATGTGAGGGTTTATAAATGATATCATCCTAGTTCTTGCTTCTATATTTCTCAGAAATAATCGAAAACAACCTCGAAGTTGTTTTTGTCAGATGAACTCAGAACATTTTTGAATTCTCTAAATAAATGTCGAGAATGTCTCCTCTCTAATTAAATGTCGAGAAAGTTCTTTTGGTTTAGCGTTCTATATTCATGGAAATTTTAGTAAAAATGAAAACATTTAATAAATAATAGAGCCATCTTAATACATCTCAATGGCATTGTTTATTTTATTACCTACTTAAGCATGACATTGGGGCTAAAATTATTTCTAGAGCTAAGTAATTGCTACAATTACTTTCGAGATTTTCGCATTTTTCATTCGAGAATCAGGTGATTTACGTATTGATCTTTGATTTCTTAATTAAATGCAGAACAACAAAATTTAGTGATACTTAGTGGCAAACCAAGCCATAGTTGAATATATTTAGCTTTATATATAGTTGAACAAACCGGGTGTAATACGAAATTCTAGATTGCTTACTTGAATTCACCCATAAATAATTTCTTAAGAAATGACATTTTATAGTTCTTGCAATAAAAATTATTGTTGTTCTGTAAAACAGCTTTTGTCTTCATAATATGTATGTGCCAGTTAAAAAACACACATTTTTAAAATTTAAATATAAAATATGATATATGCATATTTCAACATTTTCTGTTATTCGTCGGTCAATTGCACAATATTGTATTAATGAAGGACATATCCCAACAACCATGTGTTATTAACGCCGAATTATACTTTCTTTATATCTATTCCACTATCCTATCCTATACATGAATATATACATTCATCGGACCATCAAAGCTAGATTTTTTATGTTTGTGGTTTAGTGTTGACAATGTCATATACTTAATAGGCAAGGGGTAATAACGATCGCAACTCTTAAGGCCTGTTCACGTTCCATCCGGAGCGTGGGATTGCGTGGCGTTAATACGTTGGCTCCGAGATCGTTAACATGACTTGTGATTGGTTTGACATATCACTTGATAAATGAATAGAGCTCTGTGATTGGTTAAAATTTTTAACCCTGACGCTACGTAACGCTCCGGATTCAATGTGAACAAACCTTTTCACCGTACTCATTTATAGTTTTTCTCTTTTCAAAGACTAATGACGGCTGTGGTATCAATCGAACTCATCATTTACGGCAGTGTGGTCCAACCTTTAGGTACCCGAGGGCCAATCAAACTTCAGTACAGGAATGTGAGGGCCAGAGACATTCCAGAAAGAAAACGAATTACATATTGTATTCAAAATCTTTTATTAAAATTTATATTAAAACAAGTTTAATATACTAGTTTAATATACCACTTCATTTTTCAGTCGAGAAATCAATGTGATGATTGGCACTGCTTTCCTGATACAAGTTTATCAATGTCCACTGTTCAGTAAGGCAAAGTCTCAGGCTCGATTCCAATGAAGCACTTACAGTTCTATTTCTCGTTTTTGATTTAATTTGTTTGAGAGCATAAAAGGCACTTTCGCACACGTATGAACTGCCAAACAGCGATAACATTTGCAGAGAGAATTTAAGCAGTTTCGGAAAACGTTCTATAGAAATAAGTTTCCCGAATTTCTCAGGGACTTCACACTTTTTAGTCTGATAAAATGGGTCTGCCTGAAGATCACAAATTTCCATCTGAAGGTCGTAAGGCACCTCAATCACTTCAATATCCACGGGGTTGTTGAACAGTGCAAGTTTTGGTTTTAGGGAGTTAAAATCCTGAAATCTGTCCTTGAACTCTTTCTTGATATCTATTATTATTTCATGAAACTTACTAAAATTTGTGTCCCTTTTCTCAGTCACATTTTTCAGAAGTAGGTTGGCCACGGATTATAACGGTCGAAGAGTGAATCTTCAATATGGCCGTTACTTAAATTTTAAGTAACGGCATTACATTTAAGTCTTACATTTAAGTCATTACATTGTAAGTCTTAAAAACTTAAAGGAGTAAGAAAGGTAAACGATTTTTTCCAAATGTTAAATTAAAATATTTTTCCAGTAAGAAGGGCAAGGGCCAAAAAAATGAATTGGTGGGCCGAGGGTTGGACCACACTAATCTACGGGATTCGGGCGATATACTAATCTCAGATCTAGCGGGCACGGCGTTGATATATATATATATATATATATATATATATATAATGAAATTAATAGTAGGTTAGGCTAAAATAAGAAAAAGTAAGAAATTAAATAGGAGATCGTAGTTAGTGAGCAGAGAGTCGATAGATGACGAAACTGATCAATCGGTGATGAGTATTCGCAAGAGCAGGCTGTGATTGCAGCAACTTTTCGCACGACACTCCGCGGTCTGCGCAAGACACCCGACTGTCCTTTTACAGAGCGTCATAGGGAGAACAAAGACATTAGCATGGGATATTTCAGTACGAGGCGGATTTAAATTTTTTTGAGAGGGAGGAGGGATGGAAATGGCTTCCCTTAATTTTTGTCTGAGCTCCGGTTTAAGTGATCCTGGACTAAATAAATAATGTCTTAAAATTAATGATTCGTCTGATTCTTTCCACCGGACCACGACTAAACTCTTTTATTTTTCTATAACGCATGGAATATATCACCCATACCATATGTACATATACGATATATATATATATATATATATATATATATATATATATATATATATATATATATATATATATATATATATATACACGAAATTCAATTCAGAAGGTGCTCAAATGAAAATTATGAGCAGAATATGAATTTTTCAAATCTTATAATATTGCAACGGAGTAAATTTGATTGATCTATTTAAAACGAAAAAATAATAAAAATAAAATGCATAAATTTCATCTGTTACCTATTTGCCTAAAACAATTTATCAATAGGGGCAGGATACTACTTAAATCCTACTGGAACTTTACTTAAATATATATTACTTTATTATATTTCTACATAATACAGTAGAATTGTTACAGATATATAAGTATTTATAATAAATAAGAGTTTTAAAAAAATTATGAAGTTTTATTAAAAATTTAAACTTTTTTGAAATTTAATTTATTTAATTGACATTTTAAACTTTTTGAAATTTAATTTATTTAATTGACATTTTAAACTTTTTGAAAAGTTCGATTTAAAACTCAATGACACCGATCTTATATTAGAAAATCAAAAAATACTTATAATTTTCTGTTTAAACACATTTAAGTGTTCGAAATGTGATTTATGATAAACACTAAGAGTATTTTGAAAATTAAATTAATTTTATTGAAAGATATTTATCAATTTTCCAACAGATATACATAATTAAGCACCTTATCTTCCATTATTTTAATTTCTCATTTGTTAGAAAATCCTTTTAATACACTAGTTAAGAGGATTATGTTAGAGCAGAATTATATTTTCTTAATTTACGCAAAAATTTAATTCTAACGATAGGCTTTTAACAAATTTCATTACATTGCTGACTTATAATACGATCAATTAGCTTAGAAAAAGCCTTTCTTACTAAAATAAAAGAGAGGAACACACACATATATATATATATATATATATATATATATATATATATATATATATATATATATATATATATATATATATATATATATATATATATATATATATATATATATATATATATGCATAGATATATATACCTGTATATATATATATATATATACATATATATATACTAGCTGAATACCCGT